>PVIJ01018862.1:0-25228 GCA_004024925.1 Scalopus aquaticus
CCAAGTGGGATTCATTCCAGGGACACAAGGATGGTTCAACATCCGAAAATCAATTAATGTAATCCATCACATCAACAAAAAGAAAAATAAAAACCATATGATCATATCAATAGATGCTGAGAAAGCATTCGACAAAGTGCAACATCCATTTATGATAAAGGCCCTTGAAAAACTTGGAATAGAAGGAACATTCCTTAACGTAATAAAAGCCATATACGACAAACCCACAGCCAGTATTATCCTCAATGGTGAGAAGCTGAAAGCCTTTCCCCTAAAATCAGGAACAAGACAAGGATGTCCATTCTCACCATTGCTTTTCAATATAACACTTGAAGTCCTAGTGAGAGCAATAAGACAGGAGAAAGACATACAAGGAATCCAAATAGGGAAAGAAGAAATTAAACTGTCACTATTTGCAGACGATATGATTATATACATAGAGAATCCCAAAAACTCCATAGAAAAACTACGCAAAACTATAGACCAATTCAGTAACGTAGCAGGATACAAAATCAATGCACAAAAATCAGTAGCCTTTCTATATGCAAACACTCAGTCTGAAAGAGAAGAAATTAAAAGAATTATCCCGTTCAAAATCGAAACCAAAAAAAATCAAATACCTGGGAATAAACCTAACAAAAGAGGTAAAGGACTTATACAAAGAAAACTACAAAACGCTGTTAAAAGAAATAAAGGAAGACACAAAAAGATGGAAAGACATCCCCTGCTCATGGATTGGAAGAATCAACATCATCAAAATGGCCATCCTACCAAAGCAATCTACAGATTCAATGCGATTCTGATAAAAATCTCAATGACATTCTTCAAAGAAATAGAACGGATATTGAAGGAATTCATATGGAACCAGAAAACACCTCAAATAGCTAAAGCTCTCCTGCTAAAAAGAAGATGAATGGAGGGATTACACTCCCTGACTTCAAACTATACTACAAAGCCATAATAATTAAAACAGCTTGGTACTGGAGCAAAAACAGACACACGGACCAATGGAACCGAATAGAAAACCCAGAAATAAATCCACATATTTATGGACAACTAATCTTCGACAAAGGAACAGAAAATATGCAATGGAACAAGATTAGTTTGTTCAATAAATGGTGTTGGGAGAACTGGACTGCTACATGCAAAAAAATGAAGCTAGACCACTACCTCACACCATGCACAAAAACCAACTCAAAAAGGATAAAAGACCTGGAGATAAGACCTCAAACCATAAAGTTTATAGAAGAAAAAATATGTCCCCTACATGACATACATCTCAGCAAAATCTTTAAAACCACTTCCCCCATAGTGAAGGAAGTAAAAGAAAAGATAAACAGCTGGGACTACATCAAACTAAAAAGCTTCTGTACAGCAAAAGAGACAATAAATAAAACAAACAGACACCCTACTAATTGGGAGAAGGTCTTTGCACACAATACAACCGATAAAGGACTGATAACAAAAATCTACAAAGAGCTCACACAACTCAACAAAAACAAAGTCAACAATCCAGTCAAAAAATGGGCAGAAGAGCTAAAAGACACTTCTCCAAAGAAGAAAAGCAAATGGCCAACAGGTATATGAAAAAATGTTCAACATCACTTATAATCAGGGAAATACAAATTAAAACCACACTGAGATACCACCTCACGCCAGTGAGAATGGCGCACATTAATAAAACAGGCAACAACAAATGTTGGCGAGGATGTGGAGAAAAAGGAACTCTGCTACACTGCTGGTGGGAATGCAAATTGATCCAACCACTATGGAAAGCTGTATGGCGTTTACTCGAACTGCTAGAAATGGAACTTCCATATGACCCGGCAACACCACTACTGGGAATATACCCAAAAGACACAAAAACACTAATCCGAAAGGATACATGCACCTGCATGTTTATTGCAGCACTGTTTACAATAGCTAAGGTATGGAAACAACCCAAATGCCCAAAAATAGATGGCTGGATCAAGAAGATGTGGTACATATACACAATGGAATACGATTCAGCATTCAAAAAAGACAAACACATGCAATTCGCAGCAACATGGATGGACCTAGAGGGGATCGTGATCAGTAAAATAAGCCAGAAAGAAAGAGAAAATTATCAAATGGTTTCACTTATAACAGTAATATAGGGGAGCCAAATAAGAAAGCGACATTCAGCAGGGAAGGAGGGGAGGGGAAGGGCTCAAGAGGGGGGAAAAGGGGAGCATGGAGGACTATGGTGATGGCTCCACAGGTGAACAGGTGGTAGGTAACTTATGGGGAACACACAATAATGTAAAAGATACGAACAACAAAAATAAATAAAATACCTATTTTAAAAAATTGTTGAAATTGGTATTGTAAAACCTTAAAGACTATAATTCCTATTCTCCTATCTTCAAAAAATAAAATATTTTCCTTTTAAGTTATCATTATAATTGTCAGTGTAATTTAAGCAAGAAATTAGAGATTAAACTAATAGCTAATATTTAAAACACCTTACTATTACAATACTTGAACAATTCAGGATTACATTAGGAATATTTTAATACATATTCTAGAATTCAAGGCATGGTTTATGAACAAGACTGAAAGGAAAAAAATTCGTCACTCTTACATCAATACCTGGAAGGTTCTATAGATTTGGCGCCAGGTCTGGAAAGAAATCCAGGTGATAAGAAGGTGCTTCCAGGAAAATTTGATTATGATCTTATGACTAAATCTAAGGACAGCCCGTCTATATATATACAATAACTCAGGTAGGCTGATGCCAGAACCCAGACTCTATACCATGTGCCTCCCAATACTCTTATGACTCCAACAGAAGGAGGCTGGATTGCCTTTGTCCACCAATCAACTCTATAAAACTCATACAACTAAAAGGATCCTCAAGATGCAATGACATTCAAGTAAAACAAAGGAACTAGCTGATCCTAAGCAGGCATATGCCTCTGCTTAACAAAGCAAATACAGCATATATTTCTTCTTCAATTGCCCTTTATTATTTATTTTTAGAGTTTAGACTTAAGAAAGATGAGCCAACCAAACACATCAGCCTTACTTATAAAAATAACATATATATATTGAGGAAAACTTTTTTTAAAAGCATGCAAATTCTCCACTGGAAGTCCCTTTGTTGAAGGAATTCTGTTCCTTGACTCTTGAAATCTACGTCTCTGTAATATATTTACACAGACACAGAACCTGTAATTCCCCAACTATCACAGTGGATAGTCCCACTGGTATTTCACCATGGGCAGAGCTTTTAAGTATCTTTCATCACGAAGATACATTCTCTGCCCCAAGAGCAGTACTTGCTCTTCAAGGAAAAAGTTAGAAATTCCCTGTAAGGACTCAGCTCCAGGTTGTGATAATCCTCTGAAGTCTTCCCACCCTTTGCCTTGAACCTTTACAATTATCAGTGTTAGCTATGACCCAGAACCATTCTGACTACTGCATTTCCCATCTTGAACATAGGTAATGTCCAACCCGTCTTGGGACAGAATGTGAAAGCACTGTGGGTAATGTCTACATTTGGGGCGGGATGGGGCATACATTTGAAAGAGAACAAATAAATGGAGTAAAACCCCATTAATCAGTCCTTTAGTATCCTCAAACTTTTGTTTCACTCAACCAGAAGTAAAACCTAGTTAAAAGAGGGGGTGGCATGTCTTACAAACCATAGGTAACAAAAAAGAGAATGAAAACTCATGTGCTTACTATGTTAGGTACTCTGCTGAGAAATATATCCTCCAGCAGATATACATTAAAATTTTATAGTCATCTTGTAAGATCAGTAATTTTACATA
Source organism: Scalopus aquaticus (assembly GCA_004024925.1). Lineage (NCBI taxonomy): Eukaryota > Metazoa > Chordata > Mammalia > Eulipotyphla > Talpidae > Scalopus > Scalopus aquaticus. The sequence goes on from PVIJ01018862.1 coordinate 3,798, forward strand.
TAGCGAAACTTAGCTAAAGTAACATTTTTAATTAATAAATGACATTCTGGGCCTCCCCGGTGGCGCAGTGGTTAGGCGCTACACTGTGGAGCTGTCGGCAGCAGCAACGCGAGTTCAACGCCCGGCCGGGGAGAATCCCACATGGCGCGGCAGACCTCTCCTGCCTTGCCCGCTGCTCCCCTCAGCAGTGTATTTCTGATCTGCCTGTTCTGCTACCCGCTCCGTCTCTGGTGAACCCTCTCGCCGCCCCACGCCTCTGGCCTGTACCCCAGCTTGTATGTATAAATAAAAAATAAAAAATCTAAAAAAAAAAAATGGATCTTCCATATGGCCCAGCAATACCACTTTAAAAAAAATAAATAAATGACATTCTAAAAATCCTTCTTCCCCATATCAATCTAATTCAATATAGAAATTTCTGATTTTCAATCATCACCATATTTTTCACATTTTTAACATATCAAGCCTGGTCTCCAAGTTCCCTCTCATAATTATAGCCAAATTCTACAATAAAGTCATCTTCAATGCCATTTGAATTATGTTACTCTCTTGTCACAAATATTCAGAGTATTCTGACCTTAAGGGTATTTAAAAGTCAAAACTCCAACCTAATTTTATAAAGAAAATAAAGACCAGAGTAATTGACTTTTTCACTTTGTGTTTCTTACCTCCACATCTAACCGTACTAAACTAAAAAAATCTACCTGTAGGCAGACATTAAAGTAAAACAAAGGAACAATTTGGTCTCAGTGAGACAAATCTTCTACAAAGAAAATATAAACATCTCTCTGGTTACTTTTATAAGTGTTTTAATTATCTTTCCAACCAAACCCATATCTGATTATTTCTCCAAACCTATGAGGGGTAGTAAGAAATTCACAATAAAAATGTGCTTACCACTTTCTACATCTTACTTAAACCTTCCTTTTTCTCTTTGTTCTTATTCTCTACTTCCTATTTCTTAATCTCAGTTTGTATATCTGAGCTCTTAAAACAGAAGAAATGCCTAATGAACATAAGGAAGATATTCTTTCAGCAATGAAGATTTTATTTTTAAGTAGCAACTGTAAAGTAACTTAGAAGATAACAATCAGAAATTAGATTTTTTTGAAGATTTATTGATTTACGCATACAAGAGCTGGGGTGGAGGCCAAGGTGTATGTGGGTGGGGGGGTGCGGTGAGAGTATACACCAGAGACAGTGTGGGGAGCAGAACAGGCAGATTGACTGAAATACACAGCTGCGGAGAGCAGTGGGCTAGACAGGAGAGGTCTGCTGCACCGTGTGGGTTCGCTCCCTGGCCGGGGATCGAACTCCTGCTTCAGTGGCTGCTGATAGCTTCACAGTGCTGAGACTTAACTCCCTGTGCCACCAGAGAGGTCCAGAAATTAGATTATTAAATATGAACAAGCACATGGTTAATGTGGTAAAGATTTCAGAACTATAAACAAAAAACTGATTGCCAAATGATCACATCTCCAAAGCAAGGAAGACATTTCTTATAGAATGGACTACATAGGAAAGTAGCACAAGTATATTAAAAAAATATTTTCTTACCACTTGTGTAAAATTAAACAACTTTTGATAAATGAAATTTAAAAATATTTAACAGTTTCATCGACTTGGTCCTTATCTACCTTTATTTTAACACTGCACATTAAATTTAAGTAGGAACATATACTACAGAAAATTATAAAAGTATCAGAGTTGACTTTAATTAGCCAAGAAAGAAATTTTAAAAACTATCTACTAACCAAACAAATCTTTTTCCATTTAAAATGAAAAAATTACCATTCTTTATTAGTAAAACAGACATTATTCAAGTTGCCATTAATTATCTGTTTGATAATGCTTAGCATTGGAAAAAATATAAATTTAATGATCTATTTTTTATTTATTAAATAATATATAACAGTATTAATGTTAATTATATTTATATTAATAACATAATTTTCACAACTTACTATACTGAGCATCTCTAATACATCAGTATGTCTTTTATCCTATAGGAAAGACCATCTTACAAAACTGTGAAAATGATGATTTTCAAATGATAAGCTTAAGGCATTGGTTGGATAAATAAGTTCTGTTACGGAAACTGAACCTACTTAAATTTTAACTAATATGTACGCAAACAAAGATACTAGCTCTCCAGCGGCTTGATTTGAAAATGACAACTGGGAACCTCAAGTTTATTAAAAAATCAAGTTCCCAAGAGATCAGCACAGGAACCTAAACTTATGAAACAAAATGTACTAAAATTTTTGTTCTGCATAAGTAAAATTACTTTTTCAATAAATTTTAAATGTAGAGATAAATTTAAAGGTATATTTTAAGAAAAACTTTACCATGTAGGAGACTAAACATTCACATTCTGTGTATAAAACATTCACATTCTGTGTATAAAATCACAAAAATCTAGGAGCTACTTAAAATGAATGAACTGTACTTATAATGTGATATGGATTAGCGAAAGAAACTGACAGATCAAAATCAAGCTTCAATTTAACTTTTAGAGATCTTCTCTAAACTGAGAGTAACCACTAACTGTTCAGTGTGGAATGGCTTTCCTCCCAAAATACTAATTTTCTGATACTGCTCATCAAATAATAGTTAACATTTGTAGTTTCAATGGTGCAGAAAAGGAAACCAGGTAGTTATATTAAGATCTGGCAAAGACCAATACATTAGTATACTTTTTAAAAAACTTTTTAACTCATTAGTCTCTTTTCCTAAATTATTGACTGTTCATTCATTAGCGGGCAAACACACACCATCCAGCACTTTGCTGAGATTAGTGTGTCTAGTACAGTGATAAATTGTGTTAATCCCTGGCCACAAACCTATTAAAAAATAAACTAACCTAGGCTTTTTGGTATGTTGATAGCTAATGATAGCTAAATAAACCATTAGGCTGGCAACATGTATGTCAGTATAGGCACTGTTTACTAATTCCCCAATTATTAATATAAATCAGATGCAAGTTACACACCTTCAATCTCCAGGAGGACAAGGTCTGATTTGTTCCTCAGATCCCAGCATCAAATAAAATGAGTACTTCGCACATAACAGGATGAATTAACCTATAAATATCACTTGTCACTTTATAAATTTCAAATTTTGGTTTTAGAGTCTATTAGTAATACTAACAGTAACTAATATTTATTACAAGCTTGTAATAAGTGATCCTCACTTTTTCATAAATAAAATTTGAAAATATTTACTAGATACATTGACTAGGCCCTTATCTACCTTTATTTTAAAACTGAACATTAGGGCCTCCTTGGTGGCACAACAGGTTAAGCACAGCACTATGAAGCTATCCAGAGCCACTGCAGCACGAGTTCGATACCCAGCCAGGGAGATTCCCACATGGCACAGCAGACCTCTCCTGTCTCACCCGCTACTCCCCTCAGCAGAGTATTTCAGTCGATCTGCCTGTTCTTCTCCCCACTCTGTCTTTGGTGAATCCTCTCACCACCCAACACCTCTGGCCTACACCCCAGCTTGTATGCATAAATAAATAAAATCTAAAATAAAAATAAATAAAACTGAACATTAAATTCAAGTAGGAATATATACTACAGAAAATTATAAAAGTGGACACATGCACTGATATGTTCATAGCAGCGCTGTTTACAATGGAAAACAATCCAGATGTCTAAAAACAGATGATTGGATCAAGAAGATGTGGTACATATACACAATAGAATACTATTCAGCATTCAAAAAAGATAAACACATGCAATTCGCAGAGACATGGATGGGACTAGAAGGGATCATGCTCAGCGAAATAAGCCAGAAAAAAAGATAAAAATATCAAATGGTTTCACTTATAACAGGAATATAGGGAAACCAAATAAGAGAGAGACACTCAGCGAGGGAGGGGGAGGATAAGGGCACAAAATGGAGTAGAAAAGGACACAAGGGACCACGGTGATGGGTCACGGGTGAATTGATGGTGGGTTACCCAAGGGGAATACAAAATGTAAAAGATATAATTAACAATAAAAAAATTAAAAGTAAGGAATAGAAAAAAAAAGAAAATTATACAAGTATCAAAGTTGATTGTAATCAAAGTTGATTACAATCAACTTTGAGTGGTCCTCACTTTTACCGTTAACTATGGCTGAGAGATACTACATAACTTGTCCAAGTTTACATGGCAGAGTCAGAATTTGGTCTTCCTATATCTACAAAAGCTAGCATTTTTAATGATAATAATATACTAGAATTTTCACAATTTATTATACTGACACCTCTAATACATCAGTATCTTTCATCCTATAGGAAAGACAAGTTTACAAATGTGTAAAAATGATGATTTTCAAATAATAATAATTGCTGTTATTTGTTTTCCTTTTAGTACTTGACCTCTCACTGCGTTCTTAACCACTTAAAACAACATCTGTTCCTTTAGAGAGAAGACAACTTTATGCAGTGGGATAAGGGGAGTACCAATTTAAAATACCAAGAACTAAGCAACATTTGTTCCAGATGTCAGTAGAGAAAAGAATGCACAGTCTTAAATTTATGATGATAAAATAAAAATACACTTGGTAAAATGTAAAGCTCTAGAAAAATGCTCATAAAATATTTTCTATAGGCTCTTGTCTAAAACATAAGTTGTCTAGATTGCCCACACTTAGAATGTTACTCTGTATTGTTGTGTAATATAATAATTCATGTTGCTCCTTTCCTACATTTCCCCCTTTAAAACCACTCTCCAAATGGCAATGTTCACTGGGACACTGAATTTTGGGTTTATAGATGAGAGGTCAGATCCTGCCTAGACAGCAGAGATTGGCAGTGGATAGACTCTTTGACCAAAAGCTACAGCTCCTTTTGGAGAACCTCTCCTACAGCTTCCCAGTCTCTTCAGAACTTCTGTGTTAATAAGAGTTGTTTCCCTTTCTATATGATGCTCATTTGCTTCATTTCAGGGTACTGCAGGTTGCTTGCTGGATCTCTGACACACTACCAACCAGACTGTAATGTCCTTAGATGCAGACACCAATTCTCATTTCTTTTTTAATCATCTTTAGCACCCAGCATAAGCATTTAGATAAATAAAGCATAATACAAATGATACTAAACAAAAAGTCACAACCTTAGATCTGTTTCAGTTCTACCAATGACTAGCTTCTACTAAACTTTGGATTCCTAATTGTAAAATAAGGAAGATGGATTAAATAATCATATAAAGTCTGTCCGAGAAATGATGAAGGATTTTTTTTTTCTTGGTAATACTTTAAGCCACATCAGCAGATATTTGATATCTATGGGATCACTTAAAAACACGAAAAATTGTTTTCTTCAGGGTTGGAAAATGTTTTATATAAAGGGCCATCCTTTGTAGAACAAGAAACAAAATCAAGGTAATATATAGGTACTTTTGAAATAAGAAACAAGTATTTCCGCACTTAAACTGGCAAAATTCAAATACAATAATGATACCTCAGTATAAATTTTTTGTATTGTGGGTCTGCCAATGAGAAGAAAAGAATTATTCTGGAAGAGAGCATTTCATTTCATTGGGAGTGAAAGTTGGTAAGCCTATTATCAAATCAGTGCTCATCAGTAATGATATTTCATACCTTTCACCTTTGAGAAAGTCTTTTCACACAGCGAGGTACTGCCAAATAGGATATAGGTACCAGTCCACAAACATAGGATTTTAGTTCATAAAATTCATCAACTTGAGAGGTATTTACAGAATATTAAGATTCTTCTGGTATTTGTATTTTTTACAAGTCTTTTTACATTGCTTAAAATCCATTCTAACTAAAGATTACTTGGAGCTCCCTGATTGCAATTAAATGGATTTTGCAATATGGAAAACTGTTTACTTGCATTGAACTCTGAAAAACCACTAGCATTGTATTTTAATCTAGGAAATATATCTGCTGCAAATTTGTGTGAAAATTAAGACCTCACTTTTTGTTTTACTTTTGATATCACTGAAGCATATAAAGTAGTTTGACATTATTTGTGATTCAAAGAGCATCCACTGTTGTCAAAATGAGTTTACCAGAGTATAAATTTTTAATTTAAGCATTATCACTAACTGTAAATTTAAACTAATGAACTTCTAAATTTATTAAGAACCACCAAGTTTGCAGTAGAAGCTAATTTCCAAAGTTGTTCAGTGTTGTGGTAGTTCTCGTTTAGAAAAAATTGCAATCTCAACTCTGAACTTAAAAATATTTAAATGGTAGAAATATTACAGAGATTATCATTCCAGGACTGCATTGTTCTGGTTTGGAGGGAGTGAAGAAGAGACCAGGCATGCATAGTCACAGGTATATAGAGGGCTCAAGTCTAAATAGACACACAAGGGGGCCTCCCTGGTGGCGCAGCGGTTGAGCGCTGCGCTGTGGAGCTGTCAGCAGCACGCGATGTGGGTTCCACGCCCAGCCAAGGAGAATCCCACATGGTGCGGCAGACCTCTCCTGCCTCACCCGCTGCTCCCCTCAGCAGTGTATTCCCGATCTGCCTGTTCTGCTCCCCACTCTGTCTCTGGTGAACCTTCTCACCGCCCCACGCCTCTGGCCTGTACCCCAGCTTGTATTTATAAATAAATAAATCTTCAAAAAAAATAAAATAGACACACAAGACAATAACGACATAATAAAAATAATGATTAAGCGTGAAGAGATCTAAAAATGCAAATTTAATAAGAATATTGTCATATACAAAAATATTATGTACAAAGTAAACAAAATGAGAGTGACTACTCACATTCCTAATCACTGTTCATTTTTCCAAGGGATTAACCACAGAAAAATGTCATCTATAAAATGGTGAACATTAAAATCTATAAACATCTATAAACTGTGAACATTAAAACTAAGAGTTAAAGAGAGAAGCTAGTAAAATTAGATGTTCAAATTATCAAGGAAATACACTGAATTTCTTCTTTTTTTAAAAAAAATATATTTTTATTGTTATTTACATCTTTTACATTTTGTATTCCCCTTGGGTAACTTATCACCAATTCACCCATGATCCATCTCCGTGGTCCCTTGTGTCCTTTTCTACTCCATTTGGTGTCCTTATCCTCTACCCTTCCCCGCCTCCGTCCCCCCACCCCCCGCCCCTGAGTGTCTCTCTCCTATTTGTTTTCCCTATAGTCCTGTAATAAGTGAAACCATTCAATATTTTTATCTTTCTTTCTGGCTATTTCACTGAGTATGATCCCCTCTAATCCCATCCATGTCACTACAAATTGCATGTGTTTACCTTCTTTGAATGCTGAATAGTATTCCATTGGGAAATACACTGAATTTCTAAAAACATACATTCACCTGAGATAGTTCATAAAAAGTGAACTTATTCCTCTGTCTTAAGATGCATCTTGAAGCTTTTGCCTGAGTCAAGCCTCAACTCACAACCCATATTACTTTGTTTATAACTGTTTATAAAAGCTGTTGTAAAAATATTAAGTTGTATGCTATTTAACACAATCTAAACAGGAAGTTTCTAAAACACAAGCTTCCACAATCACTCTATCTGGCTCAAAAATAAAAATGAATAAGTCAAGAAGATGTTGTTGGTGTGGGATAAACTATTTTTATAACAAGTCTCATTCTTTAACTTCCGAGCAAAACACCATTTAGCTACCTAACATCAAGTGAAGTTTTAAAAATCTCCAGTGCCTGCTTCAATTTTCCCAGAAAAGTGATGATTTTAGGCTAAATATGCAGATTTTACTAAAATAGTTGAATACTTGGTTGAACACTGTAGAAGTTATGGTAGTCATTATTTTCTAACGAAAACAAAATATGAGGAAATTTTAGTTAATTTTATGGACTATTTTCATATTTATAAATCAATTTGATTATGCTAAGACAAAAGAACAGTGAAACCACCCAATATTTTTGTTTTCCTTCTGACTTATTTCACTTATTTCTGACTTATTTCTTGATCCAGTCATCTATTTTTGAGCATTTGGTTTGTTTCCAGATATTACCTATTGTAAATAGTGTTGCAAAAAAAAAAAAAAAGGGATGCAGGTATCCTTTTAAATTAATGTTTTTGTGCTTTTTGGGTAGATTCCTACCCAAAATTGCTGGGTCATATAGTAGCTCCATTTTTAACAGTGTGAGGAACCTCCACACAGCTTTCCATAGTGGTTGGACCAGTTTGCATTACTATCAGCAGTGTAGGAGAGTTCCTTTTTCTCCACATCCTTGCCAATATTTGTTGTTGCTAGTTTTTTTAATATGTGCCATTCCCACTGGTATCAAGTGGTACCTCACTGTGGTTTTGATTTGTATTTCCCTGATTATAAAAGTGATGTTGAATGTTTTTTCATATATCTGTTGGCCATTTGCATTTCCTCTTTGGAGAAGTGTCTATTTAGCTCTTCTGCCCAATTTTTTGACTGGGCTGTTACTTTGTTGAGATGTGTGAGCTCTTTATAGATCTTTGTGATCAGTCCCTTGTCAGTTGTGTGGAGTATAAAAATTTTCTCCTGATCAGTAGGGGGTCTCTTTGCTTTGGTTAATGTTTCTTTTGGTACACAGAAGCTTTTCAGTTTGATGTAATCCCAGCTGTTTATCTTTTCCTTCACTTTCTTTGCTTTGGGGAATGAGTCTTTAAAGATGTTACTGAAATGTATGTCATGTAGTATTTTGTCTGTATTTTCTTTTATATATTTTATAGTTTCAGATCTTATGTTCAAATCTTTTATCCACTTTGAGTTGGTTTTGTGCATGGTGTGAGGTAGCAGTCTAGTTTCATTCTTTTGCATGTAGCAGTCCAGTTTCCCAGTATCATTTATTGAACAAACTGCCCTTGTTCCATTGCAAATTCTTTGCTCCACTGCCAAAGATTAGTTGCCCATATATTTGTGGCTTTACTTACGCAGTTTCAATTCTACTCCATTGGTCTGTGTGTCTGTTTTTGTCCCAGTACCATACTCTTTTGATTACTATGGCTTTGTAGTATAGTTTGAAGTCTGGGAGTGTGATTCCTCCATTCTTCTTTTTAATCAGGAGGGCTTTGGCTATTCAAAGTTTTTTGTGGCTCCATATGAATTTCATCAATATTTTATCTATTTCTTTGAAGAATGTCTGAGACTTTTATTGGGATTGCACTGAATCTGTAAATTGCTTTCAAAAGGATGGCCATTTTAATAATATCAATTCTTCCAATCCATGAGCGGGGATGTCTTTCCATTTCTTTGTGTCTCCTATTTTTTTTATCAATATTTTATAATTTTCTTTGTATAGGTCACTCACTTCCTGTGTTAGGTTTATTCCCAGGTATTTGATATTTTTTTTTTGTTTCAATTGTAAATGGATTGGTTTTCTCAACTTCTTCAGATTGATTGCTTGCATATAGAAGGCTACTGATTTTTGTGTGTTGATTTTGGATCCTAATATTTCATTAAATTGGTTTATTATTTTAATTAGTTTTTCTGTGGAGTTTTTAGGGTTCTTTATGTATATTATCATATCACCTACAAAGAGTGATAGTTTTACTTCTTTTCCTATTAGGATTCCTTGTATGTTTTTCTTTTGTCTTGTTTCTCTGGCAAGGACTTTCGTTATTATATTGAAAAGCAGTGGCAAGAGTAGACATCCTTGTCTTTTTCCTGATTTTAAAGAAAGGCTTTCAGCTTTTCACCAGTGACAATAATATTGGCTGTGGGTTTGTTGTATATGGCTTTCATTATATTAAGGTATGTTCCTTCTATCCTGAGAATTTCGAGGGCCTTCATCATAAATGGATGTTCAACTTTGTCAAATGCTTTTTCAGCATCTATTGCTATGATCATAAGGTTTTTATTTTTCTTTTTGTTGATGCGTTGGATTACATTAATTGATTTTTGGATGTTGAATTATCCTTGTGCCTCTGGAATATGTCCCACTTGGTCATGTTGTATTATCCTTCTGATGCATTGTTGGATTCTGTTGGCTAGGATTTTATTCAGGATTTTTGCATCAGTGTTCATTAGGGAGATTGGCTTGTAGTTTTTTGTGTGTTGGCAGACAAGATTTTCTTTTAAAAAATCCATTATTGAGAGTATTCAGTTTTATTTTGACATTAAAGTTCATGTATTTTGTTTACTTTTATATTTCTTTTCCTAGATTCTTTGATGGCATGGTTCCTGCATTATTTATCCTTAATAAAGTACAGGATTCATAGAACACCCTAAAATAAATATACTGGATAGATATCTAAGAAAATGAAAGTCAGTTATCAGTGTTGAACCTAGGAAACTACAACCTGTTGAAATGTTTACATCACCCTCTTGAGATAAAATTTTTGCAGATTTTGGAAGTTTCCCAGTGCAAATTACAGAGAAATAACCAGAGATTAACCTGGTTTTTTAATTTATTTCACTGCTTGATTTTTTTAAAAAAAATGCTGTTAAAATTCTCAAAAAGTAACAGAGCACTTATTTCATTCCACACATGAAGAAAAAGCTGGTGAACAGCAAATTACCATCATAGGTTTTTTCCCAAAATTATTACATCAACACAACAATCATTAAATCTATGCCAATTTACCATAATTAACTTAATAAGCATTTGTCGAAAACTCATGAGAGATATCCTATACCAGGAAACAAAACACACCCATTTTCTTAGTGGTTTGCTAGCAATCCCCAAATTAATCATGAATGTGGCCCTCAAATAAACACTTGTATAATCACTGTTTAGTTATCAATGCTGTTACCCAGGCTGGCCTCTTTCCCCCACTCTTTTTTCCAGTTTACCTTAAAGGCAGAACTCACTTTGTCATTTAATATGACCACATTATACCATTCTCTGATTTTCCCTAATCTTCTTAAATATTTTCTACTGTATTACTTGGTGCTTTCCTTTCTCCTTAAAATTTTTACTTTAACTAGCCATAAAATGAAATGGCTTTAAAATATCTAAGAAAACTACATGGATATTTTCTTCATTTTAAAATTATGTGAACTGATACTTTAATATTTTTCCTTCCAAAGAACTAAATTACTTTTTCTTATGTATTTTTCTCTGATGTCTCATGGATAGGAAAAAAATGGGGATGCAAGGTTCCTGATAAGACACCAAAATGATATCTTACCACTTTCAAACACATCATTTCTAACATTATCAGTTCATCACATTAACTATATTCACTGAATAAGAGTTCCAAGCAATGGATAAATGAGAACAAAAGAGAGAGTTCAGAATGTGAATAGGCTGTAGCAGATAGTAGGCAGCTGCTGGAGAAAGGAAAGACAGGTAAGGCAAAAAAAGAGAAAATTGGATAGGAGAGCAAAATGACAGAATGTCAAAATGACAGAATGAGAAAAACATCTCTGGAGCACAAAGATAGAAATACTAAATGAAAGGTCTAGTGCTAACCAAAACCAACAAATAAATGCAAATAGTAACCACATCAGTTCAGAGTACACAATGGTCATAAAGGGAAAATCTGAATATAGTCAAATGTGTCTCCTTAAATTTAAGAAAAGGGTTCAAAGTTTTCACAGAAAATATAGCCTTGATTCCTTAGCATTAAACTCAAAAGAGGAACTGAAGAGAACTAGGAAAAAGACTTTTAAGTTGACCAATGTATTCAAAAAGTCCAAACTTCAAAATTATCTACGGCTTGCAAAAACGTAAGAGAAAACAAAAGGGATTTTTTTTCTAACTAATACCAAGAAAGAAAAAAAAAAAGTTTCTCCCAGAAGATAGTATAATACCAATAAACAGAAAGCAAACTCTTTTTAACCCTTAGATTGTCTCCATTTAGCCATGGATTGAAAAGATTTGAGCTTTGTAATGCTGGAACTAAAACCAAAGCCAAGTAAATTCAATTCCCCTGTCAAATGAATTTCAGCTACAGGATACGAAGAAATAGCACATGAGCTTACTGGTAATCACGGACTAATCCTAGAAACAAATCTAATTGATTTTTAAGAGTAGGAAAAGGTAGAGTCCATAAAATACAAAAGGTGACTGTAGCAGGTACCATTGGAACCCCATGTTATAGCTTTACAATGCCCTTTCAGTCACAGATGTTGTGCAGTGTCCTGGAATGATACAACTCATAGTATAGAATGCTACTTCAAGCATGCATTTGGTCACCCTTTCATTTTCCAGTCAGGGTTTTCAATGGCACTATAATATTCCCACTCATCCTGTGAGTAAGCACAGCCTGGAAATATGGGCAAGTTAACTTCTGTAGGTTCAGAGTTGAAGGACAAGACACATTAATGTTTTAGTTCCCCATTCTTAAGGAAGAAATTCTATGAGGCATTCTGAGCACTTTTCAGGACATCCAGCAGAATCTAGTTTATGTATTCTTATATTTGCTGTTCTTCCTCTGTTTTCCTCACCCAACTTTTTACTCCAGCCCCCAAATAAATCACCTACACCATATCCTTGTCTCAGAATTGATTTCTCAAGGAGTTCAACCAAATAATGAGGTTGATATCAATGGCCCACAAGTTTTAGGGATGTTTTATGAGAAATTAGGTGAAGAAACACTGATCACAAGCTTATATTAACTCATTGGAAAAATAAATGATAATTTCCCATTTGACGTGATGTACTGTTAGGTGGCGTATCAGAGAAGTGAGGTAAGTAGATTCTTCGTTTCTGAAATAAATATTCAAAATGGAGAAGTATAATTATGAGATACCAATGGTTTAAATTAATAATTGTTTGAGCCTAAAGGATACTGCAAATGAACTTGGAGAGACACAGCTAGTGTGATGCTACAGAATTCTAATTACTGTAATATTCTACTAACATTACTGCAAATGACATGTGTGATATAAAATAATGGGGTTCCCAAATATGAATCTAAAGACCACCAGACAGGTTCCATAATCACTAAGTGTAGAGTTTCTGACTGGGGAAAGGGTTGGGTGAAGGAAATAAAAAACTAACCGACATAAATCAATTCAGTCAAGTGGCAGGGTACAAATTCAATCTGCAAACATCTGTTGAGTTTCTACATGCAAATGAGTTAGAAAAGAAAGAAATCCAGAAAATAATACCAGACACAACAGCAATAAAATGAATGAAATACCTTGGAGTAAACTTAACAAAGGAGGTGAAGGACCTATACAATGGAAACTGTAAGATACTGTGAAAAGAAATAGATGACACAAGAAATGAAAAGATAGTCCCTGCTGATGGATTGGAAGAACATTGCTAAACTGGACATCCTACCCAAAGCAATATATAAATGCAATACAACCTCTATCAAGGCCTCAGTGGGATTCTTTGAGGATAAAATAAACAACATTGAAATTCAAATAGAACCACAAAATAGTGAGCAGCCACAATAATCCTGACAAAAATGAGAAAGAGTGGAAGCATCACGCTCCTAGACCTCAGACTATCCTACAAAGCTATAGTAACCAAAACCATATGACACTGGAAATGCCAAAAATATACACATTAACCAATGGATTGAGAAGCCAGAAATAAACCCACATGTCTATGGACAGTTAATCTATGACAAAGTATCCAAGAGGAGCATCTCTTTGTGTTATAAAATGGACAGCCACATGCAAAAGAAAGACACTAGATCACCATCTCACACCTTATACAAATATTAATTGAAAAGTATGTTTGTATATGTATATACACATATATACATTGTATATATTCATACATACACATGCACAATGGAATACTACTCAACGAGAAAAAAGGACAAATCTGTCATTTGTGACAATGTGGATGGAACTGGAAAGACCCAAAACTACAAAATACATCAAAGAAAAAAATAGGCAAAACACTCCATGACACTGGCTTTAGAAATGTTTTTGGAGAATCTTCTCCAACGGCAGGAGAAGCAAAAGCAAATATAAACAAACAGAATTACATCAAACTTAAAAGTTTGTGCACGTGAAAGAAACAGTAAAACAAAAAGACAGTAACTGAGAGGGAGAAAATATATGTACATAATACATCTGACAAAGGGCTGATAGCCAAAATATATAAAGAATTCATGCAATTCAATAAAAAGAAAGTTTAAAAAGTGGGCAATTCAGTCAAAAAAGTGGGCAGAAAGCTACAGTGACACTTCTCTGAAGACATACAGATAGTGAATAGACACATGAAAAAATGATCTTCATCATTTATCAAAGGAATGTTTATCAAAATCACAATGAGATACCATCTCATATCTGTGAGAATGTCCCTCATCAAAAAGACCAAGTGTTGGCAAGGATGTGGAGCAAAAGTAACCCTCATACACTGTTGGTGGGAATATAGACTGTTCTAGCCCCTGTGGCAAACAGGAAGAATATTCCTCAAAATATTCAAAATAGGCCTACCAAGACACAGCAATTACACTCCTACATATCGACCAAAAGAATACAGAAAAAAACACACCTAATTCAAAGGGATATATGTAATAGTATTATGTTCATTGCAGTACTCTATAATAGCTAAGTTATGGAAACCGTGCTCAAGTACAGAGGTGTGGAGCAGAAAAATATGTGTGTTTATATGTGTATTACACACACACATATATACATATTCATACATATACATATGCACAATGGAATACTACTTCGGTATAAAAAAACTTGTCACTTGTGACAACGTAGATGGAACTGGAGAGGATACTGCTAAGCAAAGTAAGTCAGAAGGAGAAAGACAAATATGGGATGGTCTCAATTAATGTGAAATATAAAGAAGCATAACAAAGGGTCAGTCAAAATCAAACCATTAGTGAACTCTGAACAGCTGACTGCCAAACTGAGGTAAGCAGAAGGGGAGGGTAGAGTGGTGGTGGGGGATTGAGGGAGAGAAATGGACATAGTGGGGAATTACTGGGGCACTGGTGGTAGGCACAGTGTGAAAATATAACCCCCAAAGATGCACTGATGTAAACCAACTTTATCTCAATAAACATATTAAAAAATTAAAATATACTTAAAACATACTTAAAAATTAAAACACACTTAAATATACTAAATATAATAAAAATACTTAAAAATTAAAACATACTTAAAAAATTAAACATCACAAGAACACTATAGAGCAATTCCCTTATGACTTACACATAACAAAGTAACACTTATTTTAGGAATTCAAGGAAACACAAATAATAACAATAATGAGATATTAGAAAGGTATTAAAAGAAACAAAAAATAACAAGTAGAGAAAACTGGGACCCCTAGAACTCCTATGCACTGTTGGTATAAATGTAGAAAGTTATAGCTTCTACGATAAACAGTATGGCAATCGCTCAAAAAAATTTAAAATACAATTAAATTATAATTACTAATCAATCCAGCAATTCCACTTCAGAAAATATATTCAGCAATTTAACTTTGGAAATATATCCAAAAGAATCAAAAGTAGAGACTTGAAAAGATATTTGTACATCAAAGTCCATAGCAGCATTATTCACAACAAAAGTAAAAGAAACGCAAATGTTCGTTGACAGATGACTGGATATATAAAATGTTGTTAATCTGTAAAAGGGAATATTATTCAAACATAAAAAGGATTAAAAGGGTTAATACATGTCCCAATGTGAATGAATTTCAAAAATATTATGCTCAGTAAGAGAAGCCAGACTCAAAAGGTCACATGATTTTGCTTGTATGAAATTTCTAGAATAAGTAAATCCATAAAGAGAATATAGATAAGTGGTTGCCTGGGGATAAGATGAGGAGGGAATACAGTTTAATCAGTATGAAGCTTCCTTTTGGAATAATTAAAATGGTAGTAAGGTTGCCTTCAGAGCCAGTGGCCGAACAACATAGGGGATATACTAAATGTCACAGAATTGTATTCTTCAAAATGATTCATTTTAGGTGATAGGAATTTTATCTCCTTTAAGTACAAAGTCTTGCTGAAATCCAGACATATTTTCTATTTCATTTTCCTGAACTGCAAGTTCAATAAGAGAATGTATCCTGCTTATCAAACCTTGACGATGAATTTATTATTTACTAGATCTCATTCTAAATGCTTTAGAAGTATAAATTCATTTAATGTCATTACAACCCTATGCAATAGATATTATTTTCATTTTAAAAATGAGAAAGTTGAGACAGAAAGATGAAGCAAATTGCCCTAGGTTGTAGTGCAGTTACTTTATGGTAGAGCTGAGGGGGTCAACCTACTACATCTGTGCATGTGAGCCCATACTGATATCCAGTAACCACTACTACTTCTCCCAGGTACTCAAAACCCATCCTTTCATGTTTTTTGATCAATGTCAAACCAATTTATTTACTGTTTATAAAACCTACCTTTCCCCTTCTGAAAATCAGAATAACATACTTGATAATCTCTTCTGTAAATTCACTCCATACCTGGGGCGAATTCACCTTTATTAGAATATCTGAATATATTTATAAACAATCACTCTTTTCATTAATTTATGGTTTCAGTTCTCTTATGCCGACTTTAGTTCTACCCTACTCATTTTCACATTTTCCCAGTGAAAAAACAAATGATTCTCCCTTCCCCAAAACACATAAAATATGTATAATAGAGGTCTTCTTTTTCTTTACGATCCAAGGCATTACAAAATCTGCCCAAGAAGCAGGTCAGTTGCCTTTTTAAAATTCTTGCCTCACACAAAACCCCCAAAGACTTTTAAATCCTTTAGAACTTAGGCTTTCTTGTGCAATTTCAGGTTATTCTCTTCCTTTTTCAATTTTTTTCCCATTGTATTCTTCTTTTTTTCACAGCATATTTTAATCGTTTTGTTTATCAGGCTGTGTCCTATGCCTTGCTTCTTCCAAAATCATCCTCACCTTGGGTTCTTAAACTTAACAGTCATAGTCATGAGTGGATCCTAAAAATATCCAGTCTCAGGTCAGTCTGCTCAGATCAAAAACTTAGCCCTTACCTTACAAGGGAGAACATAAAAGAAACTAGCTTACTTGTCTTGTCTCCCTTCTTTATTCCACTGTGTCAATAATAGGCCACACACACAATGTACATCCCTCTCATCCCCATCCTGTTCCTTTTTTCCTGAGGATTCTAAAGATGTTTCAGTCTTTCCTTCCTCACTGTGATCCCCATGTGATTCAACCAGATTGTATAACAATCAAGGATTTTGAAAATTTTTAGTGGCTCTCTGCCAAATTCTGAGTATTTACCCTAAAAGTAGGCACATGTCTATATCAAGTCGATGGCAGGGCTGTTCAATAAAACTTTTTTCCATGATGGAAATGTTTTGTCTAATATGGTTGCCATTAGCCACATGTGGCTCTTGAGCACTTCAAATGTGGCTGGTATTACTGAGAAGTTGGATTTTTAATTTTATTTAATTTCAGTTAGTTTAATTGAAGATAAACAGACATTTGTGGCTAGCTGGTACAGTAGTGGACAAACATAATCCCTCTCTTCTACACAGTGCAAGTACAGAGTTTTCTTTCACTTTTCAGTCTGGAGACTATCCCCCTTTTCACTTCTCACTAGAAGATCTAACATGCTCTCTCTCTTCAGGATAAATCTTGTAATCATTTAAAAACTCCCATAATACAAACTCTTCTATTGCTTGCATTTACCATACAACTCCAGTGTTCCTCCTTTGTATCACATGTCTCTCCTCCCTATCTCCCTAACATAGGGTTTGGACTCCTTGGACTTCTTTACATATGATTTTGTTTGGTACGAATTTTTCACCTTTCTTCAACCCTGAAGTCAGAATACAGATCTCTACCCATTCACCTTCTTTTCAAGCATTGCAATCAACTCACATTTATTGTACACTTATTTAAATGTTTTACTTTTAGCAAAGAAAGAAAAATGTGACATAATCTCTGGAAATTAGTACAAAAGTCCAATAGACTTCCAAGTATCATGGATAGTATGGGAATTTAAAGGAGAAATCCATTAATAACCAGTGTTACTCATATTACTCTGTATACTAACATCAAGAGCAAAGTACTCAGTCACTTCTGCACTAAGATTTGGTACTTTGTTAAGCACAGTGTACTAATTCCATAGGTTACCAAATAAAAATTGAACTAATGATAGAGATTAACATGGACTTTGAAGTCAGAGCTGAGTTCAAGTCCTCTGCTACTTAATATTATAAATACAAGACTAGAGGTAAGTTATTTTAAACATTCTAACTTTTTGTTTCCTAATGTATAAAATAGAGATAATAATGCATACTTTTATCAAAAAATTTAGCATATTTCTTCTATGTACACTACTTTAAAAAAAATTTCACACAGAAGTTATCTACAAGAATTATAACAAAGGGGCCTCCCCGGTGGCGCAGCAGTTAAGTGCTGCGCTGTGGAGCTGTCGGCAGTGGCGACGCGAGTTCAACGCCCAGCCAGGGAGAATCCCACATGGCATGGCAGACCTCTCCTGCCTCGCCCACTGCTCCCCTCAGCAGCGTATTTTTGATCTGCCTGTTCTGCTCCCCGCTCTGGCTCTGGTGAACCCTCTCACGGCCCCATACCTCTGGCCTGTACCCCAGCTTGTATGTATAAAAAAAAAAAAAAGAATTATAACAAAGGACTAAATGAAATAATGTCTGTGAAACACTTAACACAGTGCTTGGCAAATACTAAGAGTTCAAAAAATGGTATCCATTTTAATTTGCCTGTTGTAACTATTATATTCTTCCTGTCCAGACACATGGTTTAGTTCTTATCAACAAATTAATCTTAATCTTTCAGTTAGTTTAATTGAACATAAACAGACATTTGTGGCTAGCTGGTACAGTAGTGGACAAACATAATCCCTCTCTTCTACACAGTGCAAGTACAGAGTTTTCAATCAACACAATCAACACAGTTTCCCAAACACAGTTACCAGATTGCAAACTGTCCAACTACACAAAAATCTATCACTTCGAGGAAAAGTTTATTCTGTTGTAAAGTTCATTCAATTTATGGACTATCTTCTGAAGAACTATTTTAAAGCTCTGAAGTCAATGTTGAGGAGGGGAAAAAATATATTGTCACAAATTACGGCAAAACATTAAGAATGTGAGGGACAACAGCAGGTTGATATTGAAAAGGCAGCTAAAGTAACACAAAGCATAAATACCACTAAAATACAAAAAAATTTTCATAATAGAGAAAAAATTATGTCCTTATTTCAGTATTGTATTACTTATAGAGTACCTATATGTGTTTTGAGCAGAAGATAACTTCTAGGAGGTTATAAGAAATATGGACATAGAGAACAGGAAATAAGCAGTGTGTAAAATTTAAAAGAACACCTTTGAGTCCATTTGACCATTTATTAGAACTATCTTGACCTTGTTTATTAGTTTTCTTATCCAGAAAATGAAGGATTGGGTTCAGAGGTTCCCAAACTACATAAAAATCATTCAGGAAACCTTTTAACAGGTAAAAAAATTTCAAGACTCCACACTGCACCTACTGAATCAGAATCTCTAGAGTGTGGGTACAGCAAAACAACATTTTTATATGCTACTCAGCTGATTCTGAGGTATAGGCAGGTATAGGGAACATGCACTAAAAAAAGTTAAGGTCTCATCTAGTGTTAAACTCTATGTGTTTTATATTTGTGCTTTCTTCATTCTGACTTATGATAGTGAGACCATTTACAGAAGAGCAAATATTAGGAATCTACTCAAAACAGCTAGTCTAGAAATATTATTAGGATTGGTAGATGCTAATCTACTCCTCTTGCCTTCTGAATGCATAAAAATCACAGTATAATGGATAAAGACACTTCAGAAAAATCTGGAGACATGGCTATTTACTTACTAACTAGGGAAACTAGGCAAGTCATGTAACCTCTATATATTATCTTCCTAATTTGTAAGCTGCTTTGGGGGTAAAATAAGGATATAGTACTAGGAAATCCCTTGGACATATTAATCTTTAGTACATTAATTAGTAGTCAAAGCTCTTTATTAGCAAGAAAAATTGAAAATTGTAGAATGTACTTTTTTAGTAAACACAGGTATGCATATAATACACTTAAAAGATTTTTCAGAAAGTGTTAAAACAAATTTGCAATGCTTTAATTATCCGAAATGTTTCTAAAATTCAATAAACTACAACTTATCAACCATGCAACAAAAACTAATTATTTAATTTTAAGATGAAAATAAATTCACTCTCACAAATTTTAAGTTTATAAATTTAAGAATACAGTTAGGTGTAACTAAAGGTGGATTTTAATATCCAGTCAAAGGGAAGCTGTTCCCAGCAAGAAATAATAGGAATACTATGGAGTATAATATTGATTCTGATTGTCTAAAATATAAATGGTAATATCCAAATTGCTTATAGATGGACAAAACTGTTATTCTAAAAAAATAAAAAGGGTTTCATAATAATAAAATTTTCTAATGCAAATGTGATTAAGGGAAAAAAAGATGTCCCAGGGTACAGTTACAAAAGT
The DNA here is from genome assembly GCA_004024925.1 of Scalopus aquaticus. NCBI lineage: Eukaryota > Metazoa > Chordata > Mammalia > Eulipotyphla > Talpidae > Scalopus > Scalopus aquaticus. The sequence goes on from PVIJ01018862.1 coordinate 24,120, forward strand.
CAATATTTTTTTTTAACCCAGGCAATTACATAGATTCATTTGGTTGCTGTTAGTTTCTTTTCTTGGATGAATGCCTACAGACGTTCTAAAAGACAGAGTAACGACAAACACGTGTTTCAGAAAACTAAAATGCCACAAACTGAGGAAGGTCAGATGTATTACGTCAGAAATGAACTTTATTCCACAATGGCACATTTCAAGCATGAACACCAAATTTCAGAAAACAGTAGATTTGAGGCGTATTAGGCACTAAGTTTTTCAAAGGCGGCTAGAAGAAAATTAGATCTGATTGCCACATCTCTTAAAATTTTTAGCCAAGAGGAGAGTGACGTCATCAACAAAGGGACGCTAGTATCAACTCTCCCAAAAGACAAGCCGCCTATAAAGAGACATCAGCCAAACCCAGAGAAGATCCAGAAAAGCTACATAAATCTAACACCCTCACGGGTGAGTAGAACTTGGAAAGAAGCTAAAAAGACTGATGAAGGAGTAGAAAGAACCACCAGATCCCCTCTCCCCTCCCCCCAACACAAAACCGGACCAGGAGACCAAGACGAGAGGCACCTGAGGAAACCTGGAAGAAAAAAAAAAAAAAAAAAGGTGAGCAGAGGCGTTTTCCCGGGCATGGCAGAGTGATAAAACTCGAGACTGACACCAGCAGTCGATCCAGGTAGCAACAGAGCCCTGGAGAGGGCAGAGTGCACTGGGGAAGTTGGTGGGACACCGAACAAAGTCCCGGGCAGCCGTGGTGTGGTGTGGCCCCTCCCCCCACCACCATTACGGAGCCAGCACTCTAGCTCCTGTTTGGAACAGATCTCTGGGGTAGTGGTCTACCCACCCCTTCAGTGACACTATTAATAGCTAACCACTGGAGGAAACGTGGGAAAAAAAAGAAAAATCTCCCAGCTACAGGTGCGGGAAAAACACGGGACACAAACTGCACGCCATAGGAACTTCCTGTCCTGTGCCGTGCAGGAGAGCGAGGCCTCCCGAGGCAGTTCCACTGCGCCGCTAGCAGAGAATTACCGCGGGAGGCGGTCAGTTTCATAACCCACAGATAAAGACTGCGGGCTAGGCTGCCGCAACTGCCCTCCAGGCGCCAGTGAAGT
>PVIJ01018863.1:0-25195 GCA_004024925.1 Scalopus aquaticus
AGAAGAGCTCAAAAGGCACTTCTCCAAAGAAGAAAAGCAAATGGCCAACAGATACATGAAAAAATGCTCAACATCACTTATAATCAAGGAAATGCAAATCAAAACCACTATGAGATACCACCTCACACCTGTGAGGATGGCACATATTAAAAATACAGGCAACAACAAATGCTGGAAAGGATGTGGAGAAAAAGGAACTTTTCTACACTGCTGGTGGGAATGTGAACTGGTCCAACCACTATGGAAAGCTGTATGGCGATTCCTCAAACTGCTAAACATGGAGCTTCCATACGACCCAGCAATACCACTTTTGGGAATTTACCCAAAGGTTACAAAAACACTAATCCGAAAGGATACATGCACCCGTATGTTCATTGCGGCACTATTCACAATAGCAAAGGTATGGAAGCCACCCAGATGTCCAAAAATAGATGACTGGATCAAGAAGATGTGGTATATATACACAATGGAATACTATTCATCATGGAAAGAAGATAAACACATGCAATTTGCAGTGACATGGATGGAATTAGAGGGGATCATACTCAGTGAAATAAGCCAGAAAGAAAAAGAAAAATATCGAATGGTTTCACTTATAACAGGACTATAAGGAAACCAAATAGGAGAGAGATAATCAGTGGGGGGGGGGGTGGGGGTGGAGGGAGAGGAGGGAGGCGGAGGGAGGGAAGGAAAAGGGCACAAAATGGAATAGAAAAGAACACAAGGGACCATGGAGATGGATCACGGGTGAGTTGGTGGTGGGCTACCCAAGGGGAATGCAAAATGTAAAAGACATAAATAACAATAAAACTATATATTACAAAAAAAAAATAATATTGAGCATTTTTCTAATGGTACTTTTTGTTATTTATGCTTCTATTTTGTGAAATGCCTGTTCATGCCTTTTGCTCTTTTCTCAATTGATTTGTATATTTTTATTGATTTGTAGGAATTTTTGGTATATTTTAGTTACTAATCCTTTCTGGTAGTAAATTAGTATATAGCATTTCCCAGTTTGTGGCTCATTTCTTCTTTACTATGTTTATCATATGCATTGATGACTAATCAGTCTTTAAGTAGTTGAATTTACAAATCTTTTCATTTATGGTTTTCATTTGTTATATCTTTTAAAAGAAATTCTTCCTTACCCTAATTTCACAAAAATGATATTTTTTAAAGTTTTGCTTTTAATTGTATAGTGGTACTTCATCCATTTAGAATTGGAATTGATTTTTGTGTAGGACAGGCGTCTGTATTTTTTAGTTGTCCCTATTCTCTTTCCCCACTGATCTACATCTGTTTTGCTATATATCGAGTTTCCTTATATGTGTGTGTTTGTTTGGGGCTTTTTATATATCTATTTGTTTATTGCTGTGGAAATATCGTGGGATCTTAATTATATTGCTTGTGATCTGGCAGGGCAGGTGCCTGCACGTTCTCTCCCTTCTCCCTCAGAAATGTCCTAGTGATCTTGACTGTTTGCTCTTTCAGATAAAGTTTAGAATTATTAGAAAATTCTGCGATTTTTTTATTGTAACCGTGCTCAGGTATATATCATTTTGGGGAGAACCAATATCTTTACATTAGTACGTTGTACTCTTATCCAGGAAAATGGTGAGCTGATAGGTATTTTTATTTATTTAAATCTTCTGTAGTGTCTTTAAAGTTTTAAAATAGTTTTGCAAAACTCTTGTAGGTGGCATATACCTTTTGTTTCTAATTGTAAATTATAGACTCTTTAAAAATATTGTTTGAGGTTATCTTTTTTTTTTCCCTTGGCATCAGGGATCTCTGACACACAAAATGGCTATTGCTCCTTCTGTTTTCTATACTGGGGAATAGGTTAAGATTAGAACGACTCTTTTCCTGACTATTATGTAGAACACCTCACAAAATCATATAAGTTTGATGCTTTCTTTCTGGGAAAACTTTTGGATAGAGATGCAATTACTTTCCTAGTTTGGTGCTACTCAGGTTTTGTGTTCTTCTTGTTTTTTTTTTTTTTTTTTTTTGGTGTGTGTGTGTGTTCTTCTTGTTTTTAATTTTTTCTTAGGTCGGGCTAAGGAGAGCAAGATTGTATTCTTCTTGAATTAACTTTGCAAATAATTTTTTTCCCAGAATTTGTGAGTTTTGCCCAAATATTAAAAATATTTGGCACAAGGTTGCCAATAATAATCTGTTTTTATCTTTATATCTGCAGCATCATGTCTGCCTCTTTTCCTCCCTAATACTAGCTATTGATGTCTTCTCTCTTTTATGCTCATTACCCTTGCCAGCAATTTGTCATTTGTTTTTTTTTAAAGATTTATTTTATTTTATTTATTTATTTATTTTTAAGATTTATTTATTTATACATAGAAGCTGGGGTACAGGCCAGAGGTGTGGGGCGGCGAGAGGGCTCACCAAAGCCAGAGCGGGTAGCAGAACAGGCAGATCAGAACTACACTGCTGAGGGGAGCAGCAGGTGAGGCAGGAGAGGTCTGCCGCACCATGTGGGATTCTCCCCTGTCGGGCGTCGAACTCGCGTCACCGTGGCCGACAGGTCCACAGCACTGTGCCACCGGGGAGGCCCCTGTCATTTGTCTTTTAAACAAAAAGGAAGACAGCTTTTGTGTTTTTTGATACTCTTTAGTGACTAGTAGTTTTCCTTTTATTGATTTTTACTCACTTATTCCCTCCTTTTGGGGGTTTATTTGCTGATTTTTCTAACTTCTTGAGTGGAATGCTTAGTTGCAGACTTCCTTTGTAATATAAGCTGTAACACATGAACGATGTACAAATTCATGTACAAGTTAAGGATAATTTTTGCAAAAATATTGCTTTTACCATGTCCCTCTAGCTTTGACGAGTATTTTCATGAAAATTCATTTTAAACTCTTAAAAATTCCTAGTTTGATTTTTTTCTCAGATTCAAGAGTTAGAATATTTTTAAAAATTTTCTAAGGTATGGTTTCTTTACCTTTTTTAATTGTTGATTTCGAATTTAAATGTTAGAGAGTGTGGGCTGCATGATGTATTTCCTTTGAATTTCTTTGAGATTTTCTGTATCGTATGATACATTTCTATAAAAGTTCCACTTGTGGAAAAGAGTGTGCTTTCAGCACACTTGTATGTCCATTACATAAATCTCACCGTATTCTGCAAATCTCTCAAGCCCATGCTGATTATCTGGTTGGTCTATTAATTTTTTAAAAAGGTTCATTTTTTTATGTATGTATGTATACAAAAACCGGGGTATAGGCCAGAAGTGTGGGGGAGTGAGAAGATTCATCAGACAGGTGGATCCACTGAAACACACTGTTGAGGGGAGTAGTGAGGAGACAAGAGAGGTTTGCTGCACCATATGGGTTAGCTACCTGGCTGGGGATCAAACTCATGCTGCAGTGGCTGGCGAGAGCTTGATAGTGCTGAGACTTTAACCCCTCTGCCACCAGGGAGGCCCCTGGTCTATTAAGTTTGAGAGGGATGTGTGAAGATGTTGCTCTGTGACTCTATGTGTTTATTTTTTTTGTTGTTTCAGCAATTTCTTTTTCATATGTTTCAAGGTTATGATATTAGGGGCATACAAATTTAGAATTATATCCTCCAGGAACATTGAGCATCTTCCATGAATATGGAGGCATCTTCTTCATATGTAGTAATACCTTTTGTCTTGAAGTAGTGTTTGTCCTAATATATAATATAGCCACACCTACTTCCTTTTTTGCAAAATATTACTCAACAATGTACTCTCCCATCATTTTAATTGTAATGTTTCTCTGTCCTTACAGTTTTAGGAGTTTCTTATATATTTTAAAGCTGAATTTTCAAAATAAAATAGATTTTAACAATCTATGACTTTTAACTGTAGAGTACAATTCATTTATGCAGATAGTGATCACTGTCAAATAGTTTTTGCTGCCTGTTTGTTCATTTTGTTTTTGAGGTTTTTTTCCCTTTCATTCTTGACTTCTTTTATGTGGATATTTTCCCGTCTGTTTTCTCCCCTCTCCACCAGCACTACAGGTTTGGAAGTTAAACACTTTAATTGTGTCAGTGGTGACCTTAGAAATAATAACTTGTGTATTTATCTTAAGTTTAAAGTTAATCAATATCTTATATAAACATACCAAGTTTGTCTCCTCTCATAAATGAACTGACTGCTCATCAAAACCTATGCTGTAGGAAAATGGGGAATGTTAGATACCCTCAGAAGAATGCCAGACCCTAGAGTTTTCTTTCTCTATAGATTCTCATTGTATCATTTTAAAAAAAGATTTATTTATTTATGCATACAAGCTGGGGTGTAGGCCAGAGGTGTGGGTGGTGAGAGGATTCACCAGAGACAGAGTGGGAAGCAGAACAGGCTGATTGACTGAAATACACTGCTGAGGGGAGGAAGCCTGTGGCTAGACAGGAGAGGTCTGCTGTGCCATGTGGGAATCTCCCTGGGCAGGGATCGAACTCGTGCTGCAGTGGCTCTGGATAACTTCATAGTGCTGCACGTAAGCCTTGTGCCACCAGGGAGGCCCCTCACTGTATCATTTTTAACCTTGGAAGAATCCCCTTTGCCTACGGTCAAGCTATTTATTATAAAAAGACTATTACTGTTTTATCCAACAATTGCTTCTTGGGGAGAGGATGTTTCTATGGTCTTCTGGTCTACCACCCTGCCAGCATTCTCTCCCAGTACTCCACCTCCTTCCCTGTGGTCTGGACACTGGCATTTTTTTCTGAGCTCTTCAGGGCCTCAGGATGCTATCTAGATTTTCTTTTCTCAAACCCTAGTTTTAAAAATTTTGTGCCAAAGTTTTCTCCTACCTATTCCCCCAACCCCTGCTCTGGAATAAAATTTTAATTTCCTTCTTATTCATTCATATTTCACACTAGTTCCACAACAGAAGCAAATGAGGCTAAAAAAAGAATAAAAGGAAGTTTAGTTATTAACCTTGACAATTAATAGCTCTGATGCCTGTAGGCAGGAAAATATCAAAGCAAGATGTATTAAACTGACAATACCTATTAAACCCTTCATCTGTGTTGAGGAGGTTTCTTCCTTCAGTGATACTTCTTTCTAAAATAGTAAGACATGTTTCCTTTAGCCCTGTAGTTCAGAAGGGTAGGAATTTCATCATCATCCAAGCTGGTAATCTAAATTCTTCAGTGGGTAGTCTGGAGATGAGGTTCTAACAGTTCAGAAAGTTCAGTCTAATTCAACAGGACAAATTCTTGAGTTCCTACAATATTTTAGGCAATGGTCTAATAGTGAGGCAGATGTAAAGGTGAATAAAGATGTTCTCTTCTCTCAAAAACTTATTCTGCACTAGAGACAGTAATGTATGTACAAGTAATAATAACAGCTAGAATATAAACTGAGTACAATGAGGAAAGAGCAAAGAAATTGCAGACAGCTCACATAAATGATAAGAGAAGAGCAGAGAACTTGGCAAGGGGACTAATGTAGGGGTCCAAGCAGGCCATTCAACTGTACCAACTGTCCACCTATTCATGCCTGTTTCCCCTCGCTATTATAAGCTCCCTAAAGTCAAGATCTGTTTTGTTACCTACTCTATCACCAATGACTATAACACAGCTCCAAACAGAAAATTAATGTATATTTGTTGAGTGAATGAATGAATGAAAGTAGCACATTTTATAAGTGAACTGGGTCTTGAGGGTGGCATATTAGCCAGTCTTTGAAGCAGAGGGACACTCCAAGAAGGCAACTTGGAGATTTTGACAAGAGGATCACTTATAAAGAACAGTGAGGTTAACCAATAAGAGATTCTGAAGCACCCAAGGGCTAGCAACAAGGAAAATTCATTACTATTTATAGTCCTAAAATAGCAAAGAAAGAAAGCAACCATAGCTGCAATTAGAACTGTAAAAGAGGATCACTCTGGAGTGGTGGTTATTTGCAGCTGGTACCCCCTTTTATCTTATGGAAACTCCCTTTGGTCAAACCCAATCACAAGCTGGAGGGCAAGAGTGACTTGTTAATGCACTCCATAACAATTATCTTCAGGTGCACAGTATAGGTGAAGAATGATATGAAGTGAGAAAAGGGACTAGCACTGGTACTTCAGGTTTCAATAGACAGAGAAGGGGCACAAATATTGGCAGATAAAGTTGCAACCAACTGTGGATAGTCCTAGAACTAAGATTGAATATAGATGGAGAGCTACTAGGGGCCAATGGACTAGGAGGTGGGGAGACTAGAGCTGCACCTGAGGGAAATGCTCCAGAAAAATGGGGATGTAGAGTTGTATGAATCATATGGAAGTGAGAAAATAACTGGGGAAGAGGAATAGCTGGGGGACAGGTAGCAAAGATCAAGGCCAGATGAGTATATCCTGGCCTCTGAAAGTCTCCGTAAATTAAGTAGGTGGATGAAGCTAGCCAGTGGAAAGGTCAGAAGTCCATTTTAAAACTAGAAGATGATGCTGTGAGCACACAACACACCCAGGAGAGACAAATTTGTGTGTTTACTTGGGCAGTGGCTGGAAGCATTTTAACAGAAACCGTGACATTTTAGAATTAGCTGGTGGGGAGCATATGCTCTCTGGACACCAGAGAGCATCAGGAAGATGTCAGATCTACGCACAAGTTAAGAGTGAAGTTAAGGGGTTCAAAGTATGGGAGTCACAGGAGGTGGATGGAAGATGAGTCAGAACTGTGGACATCAAGAAACAGGAAAGGACATTTCATTCCAACAGAGCATGGCTTGCTTGGGGCTGTTTCCCTCCCAATTACAGCTTCTTACAGGCACTGCATCAAGCTGAAAGAAAAAACTCAAATTTTTCCATATTGAAAAAATAGAGGCAAGAAATATTTGGAAATATTTGTGCATGCCCTCTTCGAGCCTCTGAAATCCCCTGTCTCAGACTGTAAGAACTTGACTGCCAGATGGGTGGGAATTTGGCTGCTTCTCTTTAAAACTAGTGATTGAGGAAAGGCATTTCCTCAGCCATCATCCAAGTTCCCATGAACATCTTATAAAATTAAAACAAATCCAGAAAATCTGTTATCACCAAAGAGAATGCTGATAACCACAGGAGTTACGAGGGTGGGCCTGTTGGCTGCCTTGAAGCTTTGTCTCTGCAATTCCAAGGAGACACGTTATCAGTGACAACCACTTATCTGAAAGACCACACTGAGGGAGAGCCTGCATTTCCACTTCTGAGAGCACCTGCCATCACAAGGTGGGGGGAATGTTAACTCTCTCTAGAGATAAACTGCACAGTATCTTTTGGCAGGTATAGGAGTTCTGAACAGGGAATCACTGAATGCCATTTAGAAATAGAAAGTGGGTAGGAAGGAACCTGTTCTGAAGTCTAATACATGTACTACCGAAGCAAACACCTGTTCTGAAGTTTAACATTTACCTCCTGGAGGTGAACTACACCATAATGAGGGTGGTGCACTGCTAGGGAGTTTTTTTTCTAATGGAAGTTTGGAATCTAAGGGTGTACAGACACCCCCTTAAGCATGTAGGCCAAGGAGAAGTTGTGCCTAGGCAGGGAGAAACAGCTGAGCAAATGTAGGATGAGAATCAGGTAGGCCTAGGTTCACATTCAAACTCGTGTGCTTAATATAGGTAACTCTGGGCAAATCATGTGAGACCATTTAGACGAGTTTCCTTACTCATGAACTAGGGCTAATGATACCTGACTTTCAAAATGCTGGTGCGGATTAGGAGCTCCACTAATACATTATTGTAGATGTTAGATACCTACAAGGATGGCACGGCACATCCATAGCAGCATGATCAATTAAATACAAGGGGAGGGACTGAAAATTGTAACTTAACAAATCAAGGTTCTGATGCTTGTTCTTAAAGATGCAACAGTTGGACCATGAGGTCTATTCTATCTGACTTTGCCTTGACCCTGGTTTGTATTATTTCCCCCTCTCCTCCTTCCCTTCCCCCTCTTCCCTCTGAATCTCTCTCTCTCTGTCTCTCTCTCTCTCTCTTTTTGGTAAACATTCATCTCAGAAAATATCTTCCAGCTGTGTGACCGGGGGAAGACGGTCCAATGAATATTGTAAAGAATATATGACCTGCCCCATACTGTTCACAGCAGATTCCAATCTTCACCGAGAGGGCCCAGTAATGACCGTGGTCTGTGCAGGGTATCAGAGCAAGACTGAATCCAGGCTAATTTCTGAAGAGATGGTGGGCAAATACATAACAGACAGTTCTCAAAGGCCCCTCTTATTGTAGGTTGGTTCATTCATATGTAATCAGTAGGTTTTCATGTACACAAATTAAGCAGTTCATGTTATAGAAGTTTTTCAAATACATTTGAAAGCTTTCAAAGTCTGGATTCAAGTTTGTGATATCACCACACACACTGATGGCTGCAATGTTGCATGAAGTATGCACTCACAGGCAAGCAGCTGTGGAAAATCCATGTCTCCTTTATAAACAGAGCCTGGACAGTCTGGGGTGCGAACTTTAATTGCAATGGAATGTATTGCAGACATTTCCCTGCACATAATAATGACAGGATTGGAGAAGAGTATTATGGTCCAAACTAATTCCCAGCAAGAAAACTTAGCGTCCCTACAATCTTTAATATCTAAAAATACATTTAAAATTTAATTAAACTTTATTATTTCTTTCAGCAACATTATCAAATGAAAAGGCATTATTACCAAAACAATTAGAAAATCAATTCATGGAACTTGCAGACATTTAATCTCTCTTTTCAAAAGGGGCAGCTTTATCCCTACTGTTTCAAATATCATTGAAAATTAGAGTAAGAAGCAGCTAATTAATAACTTCCTAATCCGTAGATTTCCAGAAAGAAAGCAACTTATAAGAGGGCAAGAAAACAAAAAACAAAAAACAAAAAACACAGTAAAACAAAGGACAAGATAGGATAGGAAGAATAGGAAAGGGAAAAAAAATCCCTAATCTAAACTCCATGAAAAGTATTTTAGGTTTAATTTCCAAACTCTGGAGTTCCCAAGAACTTCCAAGTCTGTAGGGAAGGTTTAGGTGTGCCAGTATGCCCTGAATCTCCCATCTTTCGAAAACCTGGACTGGTCAGATGAAGCTCAGGTCAACACCACTATACCTGGTGGTTCTGCAGGTCCCCTGCCCCTAAACTCTATCATGATGATTCGCCTTTCCATAAGGTTGAAGACATGCACAGCAATACTAAGACTATTTAATCATGGCCACATGAAGATGTTATTGCAGATTCTCCGATTGTGGGAGTAAGAATAATTCTATTTATTGCGTGCTTCCTGTGTGCCTAGGGCTTTTTGGAGATTATTTCATTTAATTCTCCAAGTGAGCCAATGAGGGAGTGATCATCATGTGTCATTAATAGATGGAAAATAGATTTGAGTAACTTGTCTAAAGTCATACAGCAGTAAGTGATAGAGAGAAAATTCAAACCCAGGTATCTCTGATCTAAAAAGCATGCTGCCAACCTGTTTTCTGTACTTTCTTTCATTGCCCTATCCCAGGAAATCAGTAACTTTTTCCCCCATTGGGAAACTACTGGCATGATTAGCTCACCTTGCTGTTCTGGTCACCCATCCACTCCTACCTTATGACAAGGAGAGGGAAAATGAAATGAAGGTATACTGGGCTGAGAAATAGAATGAGGAAGAATTATGTTCACACAGGGGGCTGAGCCTGGGCCTATCAGCAGAGTCCTGCCCGGCACCAATTGCCCTGATCCATATGGGCCTGTCTGTGCAGGGGTTCCGACCACTGTCTAAAAGCCAGCCCTCTTCTCTGGCTGTTCGTTCTTCCCCTTCCCCTGACCCTTTTCCATTTTTTATGCCATTTTTTTTACTATCTAAAAACATTACTATTTTTGTAATGGAATTATCTGCTATCTACATTACCACTAGAATGTAAGTTTCCAAAGAGCAAGGGCTTTGTTTTTTTTACCCCAACCCCCAATACTTAGCATTTAGAAAACACTCAACAAATGTCTGTTGACTCATGGAATGAGTAAAGGAATGAATTATTAAATATCTTATAGGACAAATGCAGAGATAAATAACAATTTCAATCTCTTTATAGTAGCTTTTGGTGAGTAAATTATAATCTCTGGGGATTCTCTTTTCAGATCCTGCCTTAGGAGATGACAAGTAGGGTTTTGATGGAATATTTCATACATAAACTGAGATCCAAACACTCTATTATGTCCTACTCAAAGTGTTCCTATGCCTTTCACCACTGTTACGGAAACTGCCTACAAGTTGAAAACAGGGCAAAAAGGTGAGCAGCACATGTATACAATGTCATCCAGGGACAAAGTCTACCCAAAGATGATCTACGAGAATTATTAAGTTTGAATCCCCATTTGTTACTGATTAACAGTCCTAGACATAGTGAAATTACATGTTAACATATAGACTTTTGTCTAGTAGAGATAACAAAAGTCATCCCCCAGGTTATAGTTTATTGGCCTCGAAGATATGACACAGACTTTATCTAACTTAGCAATCTTACCTGAGTATTTCTTTATTAAATAACAGTTTCTAAAATGCTCTGTATATTGCTGTTAATATATTACTGATTCCCTCATTAATTAATTGAATAAAATCTTTGACGTGGGTTCATTTTGTATTTGCACAAGAGTCATGATTTTACCTTTTAGAAAATTATACTATCATCCACCTGTAAAACTTAAAAGAACAATCACATTGTTTCTTCTCAAAAGTCAATCACAAGTCAGCTTTGTGATTATCCTAATAAGCAAAAGCACTGAGCAAACTGTTCCTCAGCTTCAGGGCTGGCCTTCTTCCCTCTTCCTGCATGCTAGTGGATAGTCTCTGGTTATGGGGAAGACTGGGTGGGGGGAGGGGAGAATAAATATAAATTTTCATACACACATATATAAATACAAATGTATACATATGTTCATATATACATTCTTTACCATTAACACATCTGTATGGATGTGTGTGTAAAATAAGCTTGTCTTCAACACCACTCCTTAAAATCCTTCCTCTTCTTCAAATCTATCTCATATCTTCCATGGGAAAGTCATGATTTTACCTGACAGAAAATTGCAATTTAATCTTAAAAGAACAATTATATTCATATGTGACAGGTTCTTCATCTTTGAGTTTATAATTTTATGTGTACTCATAGTTTCGTACATAGTGCTAAAGAAACATCCATACAATTCTTTCCTTCTATCTGACTTTGTCACACAAATTTATCTTGACATTTCTTCTGGGAGGGGTAATTTTGAACTGTACTCATATATCAGTCCCAATTTATTATTCACCTTTTGTCCATTCAGAACTCGGTGCCCATTCCTTTTTCTTTGTGGGGCCTGATATCAATAAAGTTCCCACCTCTCTGAGACAGTGTGATTCCTTGTAAATGCCTTTCTGCAGTTCTCTCCACACCTGAGGAATGATGCTCACTAAGAAAACATCAGTAAAAATTGTACCTGCCAGAGCACACTGTGAGATTCAATGCATATAGGTCTCCAGAATTGAACAGATTTTAAAGATTATTTTCAGTATGGAGTTTACAATGAAAGTCTTAAAATCATCATGGTTTTCCATAATTGTTTTTAAATGGACCGATTTCAATTTCTGGCTATTGAAAGGTTACCATGCTTCTGTGCAGTGGAGGCAGGTGTTAGTAGATATAAATCTTTGTTTCTGCCTGGCACCTCCCATCCTGTTGACAAGTAGAAACAAAGGAATGAGACAAGTGGGACTATTACATGGATATGCTGTTCTAGCCCTCCTTCCCTGGCTGCATAGGAATAATTCTGCAAAGCTGGCTGGCAGGAATATTTCAAGAATGTTTGGGTTACACAGTAGAGGGTGAATCTTAATTTTGCCGGCCATTGCTAAGTACTTGGTATGGGAGGGCATCTGGTCAGTAGGAACGTGTGCACGCATGAGAGTTCACAAGGGAGACTCTATGAACCTCTGTATGGTGAGTCTCATTTTCCATGTGGGCCAGGCTAATGAGTTTATACTAGTCAAGATTAATCATTAAATTCTTAAGTACATGGTCTATATGGGGAAAGTTTTTATAAGAGGAAGCACTGGCTTGTTTTTACTGTTTTTGTTTTGTTTTTACAATCTTTAAAAAGGTGGAAAAAAAGTATGTAAACTAGGAAAGGGAATATTTTATTTATTCAGAGAAACTGTGATAAAACTATACCGATAATCCAAAGGCTGAGTTGTTATCCATGTTTTACTATGGACAGAGAACTTACTGGGTATGATAAAGAAGAGAAGCGATAGGCATTTCTCCTTCAGGAGGTCTACCTGAAGATTGGTATTATTTGGAATTGCAATCCATTCTGAGAACCAGAAAAGACCTTTCTAGTTACACTATGGATTTCCATTTATTCCCCTAATAAATTTACAAGTTAAAATTGTCCCTTTAAAGGGATCGAATATAAATCCATAGCTGACTAGGCCACACTAGGTTACAAAAAGAAATGATACCTTACTGAAAAGGTGCACCCAGTAATTTAAGGGTCATGTCAAGGTGGGCAGTCAAGCCTTCCATGAAATGCCTCTGGGGACAATAAATAGAATTATGGGCTGGATGGACCATGATTCTGCACCAAAATGGGATTTATTTATTTCTAGATACTACAAGAAGCTATACTAAGGATCATAGAAAACAAATATGTAGAAAACTTTTACCAGTAAAAAAATTCATCTGAAAAGATATGGTATTAAAAAATAATGCTGGTCAACAAATTTTTACAAAAGTTATGTTACTGAAACAAAATTAGTCATTTCCTATCAATTTGCATGTGCTCAACATGAATATGACAGTCAAATTCTAATTTTGGCTCTAGTTTTTTTTGTAATCTGCAATAAATGGATATTTACATCACGAAATGCATGCCAATAGTAATATGCCTGTGGTTAATACCTGTAAAAAATCAAGTCATAGACTATTTCTTAAATTTCTTTGCTTCTCTCTTGTACAGCTGTTCAGGAGCATCTCTGGAGAGCGTCCAGCAGTAGTCAGCCAGCATTGTAGTGGACCATTTTCCCTGGTATCTTTGTTCCATTGATGCGATATCTTGATGAAAACGTTAGGCATGTTCATCACTAACCATACCACAGTTTTCAGGGAAGAAATCCAGATGGGAATGAGGAAGTGGATTTTTAGAGCCATATTGCAGTCAAGTTTCTGATACTGCATCAGCATGTCTTCTACTAGTTCCTTGTAGTTTTCTGCCCTAACATTCCCAAGAAAGTTTGTAGTCACTAGGCGAAAAACATTCCATGCTTGTTTCGCATCACCCTGCAGCAAATTGTTGAAGTGGTCAACTTTGAAGAGCTCTCGAATCTGAGGACCCACAAAAACTCCCTCTTTAATCTTTGCTTTGCTCAGTCGAGGAAATTTTTCATGCAGGTATCAGAAAGCTGGAGAGGTCCGGTCCATGGCTTTCATGAAATTCTTCATCAAACCTAGTTTGATGTGAAGGGGTGGTAGCAGGATTTTGTGAGCCTCGACTAGAGCTGGGTGCTGGATATTCTCTCCAACTGCTACATTTTGTCTGCGAGTCCATTCCTTCTACAAGTAGTGCAATTCACTTGCTCAGCTATCCCACTCACATAAGAAACAGTATTTTTATATATCTCTGCTGCAGTCCCATTAAAAGGGCAACTAGCTTCAAATCACCACAGATATGTCAGCTGTACTTGTTATACTCAATGGAATTCAGTAGCTCCTTTAAGTTATCGTATGTCTCTTTCACGTGGACAGCATGCGCTACTGGAATAGATGGAAGTCGGTTTCCATTGTGCAAAAGCACAGCCTTAAGACTTAGTTTCAAAGAGTCTAGAAGTAGTCTTCATTCTTGTGGGTCATGAGTGATTTCTAAGGCATTCATGAGGCCCTCAATATTGGAACGGAATACCAAAGTACTTTCCTTTCTGAAGAAAGGCTCCAAGTGCTAGTGGTGCTTTCGATCTAAAGTAATTGTGACATCTTCTAGAAGATTCCATTTTTGGTGTCTTGATCCCAGCAATTCTGCCTTGTTCTTGGATAAGTCCAAATCACGAACCGGGTCATTTAGTTCTTCCTGTGTTAGTCTGTGCGGGTTTGATGATGCACCACAGTGAAAATCTGGATCACTGTATGCTGATGGAACCAGAGAAGAACAGTTCGGCTCACCCTTGTCCTCATCAGAGGAATTAAGAGAATATTCTGCCAGGGGTTCTGGAATAGGAAGTTCCCTCACCATGTGGAAGTGGTCTCAATGCAGATGGAATGTTTGGGTAGACTATTCTCAACTATTTTGCTTTGTTATTCTGCCAGAAAGAGGAGGAACCAAGCAGAAGTAACAGTCTTTTATGTGGTTGCTTGTCTCTCACCACACCATGGGGACTGCAAACAGCATTGATGGTCTTTTGCCATTTAATCACTGTGAAAGCTGTGTTGTACATGTAGCACAGCACATATGCGGGGTCCAAGGCTTGTCTTGGTCACCAACCTTGCATCTGAAGTAAAGATGATAAGCCTTCTTCACTTGAGAAGTAATACTTTTCTTCTGGTTGGCAAATGTCACTTCCCCACAAATAGAGCAGAAATCGTCCACACTATTCACACACTTTCGAGGCATTACTGTTCTGTATTGTGCCTAAATGGATAAAATAATAACAGTTCTATGGAACAGTAGCTTAAACTGTCTCGCACAAAGTCTGAAATATTTTCAATGCTCAACCTTTCCAACAGGGCTTTATATAGTGCACTGATGATGTCAGCTTACTTCAGCAGCCGCCTGGCAGTAGTATTGCATTGCATCAGAAAATGATGCAATCAACTCTGGGTGATATGTGCATGGTGGTATTATGTAATGCGATGCAATACTACATCATTCTAGGCTGATTTAGGATGTTGTTGCAGTCCTACTGGATAAATTTACATGGTGAAGCATACAAAATGAATTATATGAAATATCTTCAAAATGAGAGCTAATAAAAATTTTTCAGGGTTATATTCATGTTCAGCACACCACGATACTACAGATTAGGGCCTTTTAAAGTCAATAATGATCTCAACGTTGACCAGTGTTATAAGAGTTAAATACTCATGAAGAATATGTGACATATCCAGGTAAATGAGGGTAGTGTCATGTGTATATATTTAGAGGCAGCTCAGACTAGTGAAAGAAATTGTTCTGGGAGTGAGAGTATCCCTCTGGGTTCCTTTTATTCTCCATGTTTGTTTATATGTTAGACAGCACAGATTTATCCAAAGTAAGTGTGTCTATGCTTTTCTGTAAGGCAGCTGGTTACAAAAAGATAACAAATTACCTGGCTAATGTTGCAAAATATTATATCAATGAAGTTTATGTCCATCAGCTACAGAGGAGAGAACTACAAGGAGGACAGAAACATGGTTGAATAATCCTTGTCATAAACCATAATCCTGGAAGATGGAGCAAAGTTCGATGATGACAGCGGCAAAAAATTTGGTGACTGTTGGCTCAGTTATTATAATATGCTTTCATTTAATTTATGTAAATAGCCTTTCTTGGTCACCTGCAAGCTTCCCATTCAGCAGCTAAATGCAGTCCTTCTAAATGACTATCAGCTAAAGAGATGCATTTTTTTTTTACACAAAATCTCTTAAAATATAACCTTCTAAAAATCATTATGCAATAAGGGAAAAATGAGCTAAATGTGAAAACCTTTGTGAATTCAAAAACAAAGCAAAAAATATATAAGGGGCCTGGGAAATGAATTTGCTTTGAATGCCCACACATTACATTAAAATAAACATCAGTTCAAGGAATAGTCATTAAATGCCAAAGCTGGCAAAAAGATCTTGGCTGATGGCAATTCATTTAGAGGGAATCCTCAAGGCTGAGATGCAAATTTAACATTTAAATAGAGCTAAATTCCCAATGCTTTTATGGTTGACCCTCATTAATATAATTTTTAGGACAATTCTTGTAATGAAGAAACAATGATTATTCTCAGTAGCCACCCAAAATATAATTACAGTACACTTGATTAAATGCTTCTGTGGTGAGATAAACTGCAATTTACACATATTTCGTGTGGTCTTAAGGAAAAAAAAAGTCTGGCAATGATAAAGGAAGCTAATTCTACTTTGTGAGGTAACATGTCATTAGCTATTCCATCATTTATACTCAAACTCCAGAATTACGGGGTAAGGTAAATGGTGCTTGAGATTTGCCGCTACAGACCCTGAAATAGTTTCCAGCACAGTTTATAAATAACACCAGGAGTCATGCTGTTTCACCCCCTGAGTCATTTTTCTTAAAGCTTTTAGAATTCTTGACAAAAGGTAGAAAGTATGCTATCCTTCACTAAACAATTAATCCAGTTAGAAGACCTCATTATGAAAAACATGGAACACGAAGCATGAATTTGTTTAATTTCATAAAACTGAGAACTAATCTCCTGGTTGCTATAAACAGGTTAAGTAAGTGACTCAGGATGATCATAGTTAGGTCTAAAGGTATTAACCTTGTACTCATTGCTGTGTAGCAAGCCAGCCGCTAGGGATTCTGTCACATACTGTATTGCAGGCCCATGGAAAGGAGATCATAGTCACTCATCTGCTGTCTACTGGGCTCCCACAAAGTGTGCTACCCCTCTGGGAAACAAGGTTGGCAGAGTTTTCAGGTGTCTACTCTCATGAAATTTCATGGGACTTTCAATCTGGCAGAGTATTTAGTAAAGATGTGGACCGGAAATTAAAAGATTATGCCTCAAACTGCTTGGGACTCTGCAGTTTAAAAGGGAAAAAGGCTCACTCTCCCTGAGTCCCTGATTTTGAAGCAATCACAGCTGTTTGTGAGTGTGTTAGAGGAAGTCACAGATGGTGTCACCCTGGGCAGGTATAGAGATGGGAAAAGAGCATTCCTCCTGAGTCTCCTGAGTTCTGGTTATGTAAAATGACATACTGCTTAATGAAGAAAAAGGGATTAAAATCCTAATCCTAATCATAGATAGAACTGACTAAGTACTTTCTATGTGCCAGGTTAATGAAACATTACACATGCATTATCTTATTAAATCTTGACAATGTTTCTATAATTATTATTATTATCCTTATTTTATAGATGAGTAAACTCAGACTTAAAAGTTATGGTAATGATTATAAACACAGGATTCTAGTGAGGGGATTTGTAAACCTCTTACACCATGCTGAATTCATCCCTCATCTTCAAGAGATTAAGGCCATTAGTGGGGAGTCTTGGCCTCAGAGTGCAGTAAAAGGGCAATTCTTTGAATATCCCACTCTTAGATAACCCATGCCCCAACCATCTTTTCTTCTCAGGGAACTTCTAACATAAACTTGTACTTTTGGAAATTCCTCCTATTTGATTTCATAATGGAGTGTCTAAGTCATATATTTCTGAAACCTTATCCTTCTGTTGCTTATAATTCAACGTTACATGTTGGTACTAGACATCTGCTGGCTTAGGGTGAGCCCCAATCCTTTTGCGGTCAGTGGATTTCCCTCCTAACTTTTGGGATCATTTCTCTCTGTGCAGAAATTCCCTATCCCCTTGGAAACATTCTTTTCACATAAAGCAGAACTGGGAGACAACTTCTCTGGTTCAACCATCACCTAGTTTTTGAATCACTTAATAAATTCTAAATACATGATTGTTCAGTCTTCACTTAAACATTTCCATTGACAGGAAACTCAGGACCTACCTTGCAATTGTTCTCCAGTAATGCATTCGTTCAACATTCACTACATTCATGTAATTCACAGAGGGGAAATTATTAAGCACAGGACTGTGATAGTTGTACCAAGTACCTACCCCCAAAGAGGATGAGTAGGAGAGCTAGAAGGTGCACACCAAGAATTCTGTAAGAGTTCAAGGCCAATTCCAATTGTGATGCTCAATCACACTAAGACAGTCCCTGCTAATTCCCTAATTCTCAGTTTCAATAAAGGAATTCATAACAACGTACTATAACCCTGAGAAAGTTCTAGATAATGGTGCCAACATTGTTTATCAACAGAATGACTGACTTTTTTTTATATATAACTCACATACAATACATCCATTTTAAGTATTCATTCAAGTACATAGCTATGTGACTACCATAGTCATCTAGATGTAGCAATCTAGATGTGGATATAGCAATCTAGGTAAACTCCTAAAAGTTCCTTGGGCCCTTCTAGTTTCTTCCTTCCCACCTGCAGTCTCAGGCCACTACTGACTTCCTTCCTATAGATGAGACTGTTCTTTCCTAGAATGTTATAAGAATGGAATAATGTAGTGTGCAATCTTCTGTGTTTGGCCTCTTTCACTCAGCATGATTTTGGGATTCATCCAAATTGTCACACTTTGTGTTCTCTCTTTCATTTCAGTGTGTGCAGTAATGTCTAATCTTGACTTTAATTTGCATTTCCAAGATGAATGAAAACATCAAGCATCTTTTCATGTACTTACTGGGCATGCACGTATCTTCATTGTGGATGAAGTGTTGCTAAAATATTTTGCCTGTTTTTATTAAGTTGTTTGCCTCCTTTTAATAGAGTTGTAAGAGTCACATGACCTTTGTCAGGTAGATGTATTATGAATACATTCTCATCTGTGATTACCTTTCTTGTTCTTTTTGTTGTTGTTGAAGACTTACTTATTTATGCATAAGAACTGGGGTGTAGACCAGAGGTGTGGAGTTGAGAGGATTCACCAGAGACAGAGTGGGGAGCAGAACAGGCAAATCAACTGAAATACACTGCTGAGGGCAGCAGCGAGTGAGACAGGAGAGGTCTGCTGCGCCAGGTGGGAAGCTCCCTGACCGGGGACAGAACTCATGCTGCAGTGGCTCTAGACAATTTCATATTGCTGCAACTTAACCAACTGGGCCACCAGGGAGGACCTACCTTTCTTGTTTTTAATGATGTCTTTCAAAGAACAGAAGCTTTTAATTTTGATGAAGTCCAATTTGTCAATATTTTCTTTAGGACTAAGGCTTTGTAATCTAAGAAATCTTTGCCTAGCTTGGGATCAAAAGAATTTCTTTTATGCTTTCTTACAGAATTATTGTAGTTTTAGATTTTACATTTATGTTTATGATCCATTTTGAGTTAATTTTTGTGTATGGCATGACATTGGGGTCAAGATTTATTTTTTTTCCCAAAAGTAACTTTTTGTTTCAGTACTATTTGTCTTAAAAACTATATTTCCCTCATTAAATAACCTTGTACTTTTGCAAAAATTATGCAAATGTTGCGTGTGTATGTGTGTGTGTGTGTGTGTGTGTGTGTACACATAGCTATATAATGGATCTATTTTTGATCCTCTACTTTGTTCCACTGATCTGTTTGTCTGCTGTTATGCCTATCTACTACATTGTTTTGATTAGATAGGAAGTTTTGACATCAGACACAGTAAGTCATCCAACTTTTTTTCTTCTTTTGCAAAATCATTCTGAATACTCTAGACCCATATTGTTTCCATACAGATCTTAGAATCAATTTGTTATTTTTGGCAATAGAGTCTCTTGGATTTTTAAATTGCAGTTATATAGACACTATATATCTATTTGGGAGAGAATTTTAGTATATGTGCTGAAGCGAGCACTTTTGGGGCAAAATTAACATCGTAATGATATTTAATCTTTTATTTATAAACATATCTCCATTTATTTTGATTTCCTTTGAAGTCTGTCTTAAATATTCTATAATTTTCAGTATCCAAATTTTACAGATGTTTTGTTAAATTTCTTCCTGAGTATTTCATGTTCTTTGATGCTGTTTACATTTTTTAAAATTTTCTAGTTGTTGTAGAGAGAAACATAATTGATTTTTGTATGTAATGACCTTGCTAAATGTACTTATTAGCTTTAGCAGTACACTTCTGTAGTGTTTGTAGATTTTCCTTGCGCATAATCATGTCATTTATTCATAATAATCATCTTAATTCTTTCTTTTAAATCTGTAAACTTTTTTTTTCTTTTCCTTGCCTAATTATACAAGGTGGGACCTACAATAGGAAGAATGGGAATCTACCTTATTTCCCATTTTAGGGGAAAACATTCACACTTTCATCATTAAATGCTATGTAAGCAGTAGGTTTTTCATAGTAGCTGTTTATCAGGTTGAGGGAGCACCCTCCTATTCTTTTTTCTTTTAATTATGAGTGGATATTGAAATTAGTTTAATGCTTTTCATGCCTCTACTGAGATTATATTTTTCAACCTTTATTCTGTTAATATGGTAAATTCTATTTACTGATTTTTAAATACCGAACCATCTTAAATTCTTAAATACCCCTTGGACATAGAACAGTATCCTATTTACATATTGCTGAATTCGATTTTGCTAATATTTGTTAGGGGTTTTGTGTCTACATTCATGAAGGATATTGGTCTGTAGGTATTGTATAATACCTTTTTCTGGTTTTGATATCAGTGTAATAAAATGAGCTGAGAACATTAACTTCCTCCTGTTTAACTTTGTACAATATTGACAGTATTTTCCCCTTACATGTTTGTTGCTATTATTTTGGCTTGATAAGCTTTCTTTGACATTTCTTAAAGTATAGATCTTGTGATAAAGAATTTACTCACCAAATTTTGTTTAACTAAAAATTTCTTAATTTTTCATTTTGAAGGATTTTTGCCAATTACAGAATTATAGCTTGGCAGGTTTTGTTTGAGGACCTTAAGGATGCCATCTATTGTCTTCTATAAGAAATTAAATTTGTCAAAATAATTAGTAACTATTCCTATCTCCCCCATTTTTTGTAATGCATTTCTTCTCATGGAAACTTTTAATATATTCCCTTACTGATGTTTTTTGGCAACCTGATTATGATTTGTTATGTCTCCTATTTACTGAATTTCTTGGATATGGGAGTCCATAGCTTTTATTATATTTTGGAAAATATTAGCCATTAGTTCTTCATTTTTTTTCCTTCCACCACTGTAATTTTCTGGGGGCTCCATTTGTACATATGGTTGGACACTGGTTCAACCATATGAACAACAACTTACAGATGCTGTTCATTTCTACTGGTCTCTTATTTCTGTGTTTAGGTTAGATTGATTTTATTACTGTTTTCAAGTTTACTAGTGTTTTATTTGGCAGTATCTAATACGTTGTCAAAACTTTCAGTGACTTTTTAATTTCACATATTGTACTTTTCAGTTGCAGAATTCCATTTGCTGTTTTTTATAGTTTTCATTTCTCTTCTCATTTTGCTTTTGATTCCCCTTAATCCTTGAGTATATTTTAATAGCTATGTGTAAACTTGTCTGCCAATTTCATTATCACTATCATTACTGGGTCTATTTCTCTTGATTGAGAATTCTCCTGGTCATGGGTCACATTTTCTTGCTTCTTTAATGTCTACTAAATTTTTGGCTGGACAGCTGGCCTTATACATTTTGCCTTATTATCTAGATTTTCTTATCTACCTTTAAAGAACATTGAATATTGTTTTGGCAACTACAGAGGTGCTTGATCCTTTCAAGGTTTGTTTTTACGTTTTATCAAAGTAATCTTGAACTTAGGGCTAATTTAGTTTATTAAAGTAAGGCCCTTCTGTGGTCTCTGTTGAATATATCACATCCCCAATAAGTTTATTCCATTTTGGCTGATCAGAATTCAAAATTTTCCCAAGTCTGTGGGCTCTGGGAATTTTTTAGCCCCCAGTTCCCTGATAGCTATTCTTTGCTGAGTCTTGTGGAATTTTACCCTATACATGCTCAGATGCGTATGCAGCAAAAGGCTCAAGAGGACCCTTACACCAATTTCTAGAACTTTTTTTTTCTAGGTAGCTCCCTCCTCTCTGGTACTCTGCCCTATGGAAAACAGCTGCATCACACTCCTTTACTTCTGCAATTTAGTGAGACTACTGACACTCTGTTTTGGTTTCTACTACCTGCTTCTTGACCTGAAAAGCACCTTCAGGCAAAAAACTAGGGGAATCATAGAGGTCATCGTTTGTCTTTTTTACCTTAAGGGTCACAGCCCTCACTTTCCTACGGTCTAATGTATGAAATTATGTGTTTGCTATATTTTGTCCAGTTTTCTAGGTTTTTTTTTTTTTTTTAGCGTCAAAGGAGAAGTCTAATACCAATTTCTCGCTTATATCCTGAGGCAGATATTCTTATTAACTTCTTGAAAGTAGAAAATATGTCATATAGTATTCTTGCTCCTACACTTCTGCACTGACAGTTGCTTTACTTGTCAATATATCACAGTGGTTAATAGCACAAATTATAGAGCCAGCTTCACTGAGTTTGAATCTGGATTCTGCATGTATCAGTTTGTGACATGGGGTAGGCTATTTTACTTCTTTGTGCCTTGATTTTCCCATATATAATGTAGTAATGATAATAATTGCAGTTAGCTTTTAGTTTTTGAGCTTCAATGAACTAATGAGTTAGAATACTGCTGGGCTTCTGATAATGCTCAGTATGGTGGTTATTTGTTAACATTACTTTTATCCTTTGTCAAAAGGCCAGTTAGCTTATTTCTAGATGACTGATCTTTTATTTTTAAAAAATATAATGCAGATAATCAGAGCAGTTAGTCAACAAAATCACACTGTTTCATTGTTGTTATATTAAAGAAAATGCACTCCATTTCTTCTAGTCAATCATAAGTAACAAGTAACAAGCTCCTAGGCTGAAAGCAAAAGATCTTACCTATGTCTTATCTTAAGATCTAACAAAAGTCATGTCTTAGGCTCTAAAGAGATTGTAAGTGCATCTTGTACTTCATCTTCCCATCCAAGTTAGCAATGAAAAAGCATATGTGTACTGCATTTCTAACAACAGGATTTTATTGGAACTGCAGTCATGGCAATAGATCAGTAAAGGAACATGGCAGTAAATCTGCTTGTAAAACGAAGACCCCCTTTATAGAGCAAATGATTGCCCACTAATTTATCTATGCCATAAATCTGGAGTTCTGTCTGGAGGGTCTATAAATGGGCTGCATCTGCACCAGTGTTACTTTGAAAGATCAGGCATGGCCTCCTTAGACAGCTGCTTTCAAATTCTGTACGAAATCCTTTAAGATGATCCTCCCTGGAGTTTTGAGGGAGTTTGTGGGAAAGAGGAGGCCTCGATATTTACATGTGGTAGGCAAAGGTTTGTTAACCACTTGTGTATGTGCTTAGCAAACCTGGATATCAGTCATGTGGCCAAGAATCAAATACGAATTAAAATTTTAACATAAACAAATATCTTTGGTATTTGCTCTGCAAACCAGTCCATGTGCCACCACACTACTGTTCTTTTTTTTTTTGTCTTCGGACTAGTCCCTTCCTTGTGTATATGGAGGCCCCTCTCTCTTGGTCATGGATTAAAATGGCCAGCTGTCAGATGACCCCAGCAGAGATCTGAAGTTCATGTTTTGTAAATGTTTAATGATAGTCTTCAGAGGATAAAGGGATAAAGATGCAATTAAAACTCACCCTCCTTACTGGATACTGTGATTAGATTCTGGTGCATTACTTTAGCTTTTGATATGGTACCGTAGTACAAAGGTCTGTATGCTATCACTGATAATCCCCCACTGAGATACATGGGAGAACTAATATCAGAGAATAGTAACATATCAGTCATCATTTCTGAGTCATCTAACAATATCCACCTTAAGAATAACACTTTGAATTTAAATCAACTTTCCTTCATAAAAGATCAATGCTTTTGTTTTCTTATCTATCTTAACAACATTTCTTTGAGGAAAGACTGGGTTGGATTTGTATGCCACTCTTTTCAGAGTATGAGAACCAGAAAATGAGAAAGAGCAAATCATTTGCTTGAGATCATACAGTGACACAGAATCTGGACCCTGGACCCTGGGACATCAACCATGCAGCCTTTCTAGGTTAGGGTCACCAAAGCATTTCTGCAGCTCTATCTGTAACGGATGGCATCTGCTCAACACGGAGAACCATCCACAAACTGCTCGTGTTCATCAATGCCTAGACTCAACAGTCATGCACAGGATCCGCAGCAAGCCGAGGATGCAGTGCCAAGTTTCCAGACTCTGGATCTGAAGCCATAGACCAAATGACCCCTTTCTGAGCTTTCTCTTAGGCCTCCTGCCCCTTTTACCCGCCTCTCCAACTCTGGCTTTGCGAATTGGGTGACTGAGAAGACCTGCTCTGGTTTTTCCAGCTATGGTGGAGGACTTCCTGTTGGCTCCATTAGAATCCAAGTCCTTTAAAGGTACCTTTGTTGCTGACGATAGGGTTAACATTCCTAGAGGGGTTTTATTTATACCACAGGTGTTAGCCACTTTTGCTGCCTTGCAGAAAGTTAAAAGTAAATACTAGATGGATTCATACCATCCAGCTATGGAAGAGTCACTGACACATATGCCAGGGTTAGAAACCTCAAATGACTAAAAACTTTGGAATAGGCAATGTGAGGGATTTTCAGATTTTTCCTATAGAAACACTCATCGCTGAAAGCTTTATTCTAATTTTCAGTTACATCTGGTAACTGTTTATTTAAGACCTTGGTTATAAAATTCAGTTTCAGCATGCATCAGTGAATTCTGCTGCCATTACAGGCTGGCCAAACTCAGTAATGAGTCTGTCTGGCTCTTATTTCAGAGTTAAATTAGCACATGCAAGGGACTGGCTCCCTGACTGTCAGACTGTCCTACTAAATTCACACACTTCATTAGGGAAAGACCTAGCTAGTCTCCCTCCATACCCTCCAATAATCTGTAATTCTCAAGAGCTGGTTGTTTCTTATTTTTTTCTATACTTTGGCTTTCACATTTTTATTTCCTCCTTTGACTCCATTACTTCAGTCCATATCATTTTTTTCCTGTCTCTCTCCTTCCCCTCTGATTCTTCCTTGACCCTTTCTCCCTCTCCATATATCTCCTGTCAACCTCACCTGTGGTTCTTTGGTATTTGACTCTTTCCTTTCCTCTGTCCTTGTCTGGATTACCTGGTTTTTCTGCTTGCTTGTTTCCCACTTGGAATTTCTTTAAGCATTAAAAAAAACAACTATTATCACTGTTCTTCACTTTTAGCAAATCTGACTTTTAAAGTGAAAACTATTTCCTTAAAATGCAAATCAAAACCACTATGAGATACCACCTCACACCTGTGAGGATGGCACACATTAAAAATATAGGCAACAACAAATGCTGGAAAGGATGTGGAGAAAAAGGAACTCTTCTACACTGCTGGTGGGAATGTGAACTGGTCCAACCACTATGGAAAGCTGTATGGCGATTCCTCAAACTGCTAAACATGGAGCTTCC
>PVIJ01018864.1:0-25221 GCA_004024925.1 Scalopus aquaticus
ATAGAAAAGAACACAAGGGACCATGGAGATGGATCACGGGTGAATTGGTGGTGGGCTACCCAAGGGGAATACAAAATGTAAAAGACATAAATAACAATAAAAATATATATTAAAAAAAGAATATGTTTATTGAGAATTTATTATATGGCAGACATTGCTATAAGAACATTACTTATTTTATGACTAGATACTGTGACTATGCTACTTTATACATGAGAAAACTAGTATTTAAGGAATCTTAGAAAGATCACATCTGGTGGCACAACAGGTTAAGTTGCAGCGCTATGAAGCTATGCAGAGCCACCGCAGCACAAGTTCAATCCCCATCCAGGGAGCTTCCCACATGGCACAGCAGACCTCTCCTGTCTCACCAGCTGCTTCCCTCAGTGTATTTCAGTCAATCTGTCTGTTCTGCTCCCCATTCTGTCTCCTCTCACCACCCCCTCCCCCACACCTCTGGCCTACACCCCAGCTTGTGTGCATAAATAAATAAATCTTTTTTTAAAAAAAGAAAGATCACATCCTTTGTAAGGATTCAGCACCCTGGAGTGTGGTTCCAAATCATTAATGATTTATGCCCCCAGACTACAAGCTCTTAGAGGACACAATTGTCTGCATTGCTTTCTGCATGACCACAATGAACGTGTGTTGAAGGTCATTCAAGAATCCTGGGCATTATCAGAAACTAGAGAATGTCAAAGCTGGAAGTTGACTGAGAAGTCTCCTAGTTGAGCTCTCTCACTTGACACAAAAGAAAGCAAGACTTAACGGCAAAGTTGGGACCAGAAGCCCAAGTTCTTGACTTTTAGGAAAGTGCCTTCCCCTTCACTCGTGATCCATTTAATGCAAGAATGTCCACCTGGCAGGGAATGTCTCAGCGAGCAAGGCTTGCTCTGGCCAGTCTCTACAGTACGTGCCTCCTTCTCATTTACGGTCCACGTCCCTTGGCTCCAGGAGGCAGTAGGGCCCCAGCCTACCTTGCCACCCAACCGTGCCTCGCGGGAAGAGCACCAAAAGGAGCACGCACCATGCAACAGAGTTGCTCACATCTCCCCTGGAGGTGAGAGACACACTGAGAAACACCATGTAAGGACTACAGGGTGTTTCAAAGGTGTGTGGGAACAAAGGGCAGAATATTTGAAACAGGTTTTTTATGGTCCTCTTGACTGCAGAATCTCCTTAAGTTGATAAACCAACAGTCTGATTTAATGAACTACCAGTAATTGTAAAACTAACGCCAGTCTTACCACATGCAAATTTCTTCAAAGAACACTCAGCTCCTGCTGACATGTTATCACCTTATCTTCAGAGCAGGTCTGCTTGGTTAGAAGACTCTGCTATTCTGTTGTATATTTAGTAAAGAAAAGGTTCCAGAAGGACATCTTGCTTGTTCTGAGTCTTAGAACCAATTTACCTAGAACTGTTCTCATCACGCCCCATTCAACACATTTGCTAGACCCTGAGACTCCCTCATTCCAACTTTGATCTTTCATCAAAATCGGTCACTTGTTTGCACCTTGAAATTTTGACGCATGACACTGAAGACTTTCAGTGCCTAGACCACAGGTCTGTGGCACTCAACTCGAGACAGCTTTGCCCCCAGGGAATATTTGACAAGATCTGCAGATATTTTTGATTGTCACAACTCAGGAGGTGCTCCTGGCATCTAGTGAGTGTAGATCAGGATGCTTCAAAACACCCTACCAGGCACACTCAGCACCCCCGACACCAAATTGTCCAACCCCTGATGTCAGTAGTCTCAAGACTCTAAATTCTGGAGTAAGGGGAAGAGGTTTATATCAGATTAATCCAAGAAGGGGGTAAGTCCAAAATGTCTTGGGCCCAGGCCAGGAAGACAATTAGAGGCTCCAGTTTGGGTTTGTTTGAGTGTTTTGTAAATGCAGTGGGGGGTTGTTTATAATCTTATAAAGTCCTTCTGTAACTGACTTTGCGGCACATTCCTGGGACAGCCTGTCAGTCCAGAGCCCACACGTTCCTCTCGAAGGGAGCAAGCAAGCCTTGGTTGCGCTCTCCCCCAGTCCCAGCCGGGTAATGAGCGACCCACATGAAAGTGCCTGTGTCCCAGGAGGGCAAGGGGGGGCTGCCTCCCCCTTCTTCAATGAGACTCTCCTCAGGCACCAAGGGGCCTGCCTGCACTGGACCCTGACCCAGCATCTTCTCTCAAGTTTCGCAGGAGAGGAAGAGGAGTGGCCGATGCAGAAAGTCCTGAGAGTGCAGATCTCCCCTGGAAAACACGCCCGGCTCGCCTCCTCCCGCTTGCTAGTCAGCACCTTACACCCTTTGTTTCTGACCTAATTCCCCTACTTTTGACCTACTTCCTGAAGCCAGGAGAAACATGTTGAAGAGAGGCATCACATGGTGGCGAAAGTGTGCGACAAGGCTAATTTGCTGAGCAAGTCTATAGCTAGGAAGTTAATTAGCAAAATCATATATTAGGACTAAATTATACCTTAGTTAACTCTGTTCTTTTGCTCCTGAATAAAGTCTTCATGCTTTTCTTTTTTGAAGGCATTGGTTCCATCAATATATGGCAAAACAGTCCTGTTTCTATGGAGACCTTTGATTTTTGACATCACTTGTATTTCAGGGCAGAAGCCCAGATCAGATTGGAAGACCTATTGGATCATTGTGATTCACATTAGCCTGAGGCAAGTTGTTCTTCCTTGCAAGTTGTTCTTCCTTGCTAAGTTTCTTGCTCAAGGGCCTTTCTTGCCATCATTATTCATCCATCAGCAGACATTGGTGGAGCCTGGAGAGCTCACCCCTGCCCCAAGACATGGGCAGGCATGGTGTGCATCCAGTAACATGGAGAATACATCAAAAGTTGACCAACCAGCACCTTTGCAAATGATCTGAGGCCACAGCCAAACATGACAGGCCCTTCCTCTCTCTCCAGTGACTGGAAGTACCGGGCAAACTTTTCAAGCCTGTGGGCTTTCAAAAAAGACCCTGAAAGGAGCCTGTAGAAACCTGGACTGTTCTTTTAGCCTGGGGGCAGAGTCAAGACAGACACAGCCTACGCCTGGCACCCCTCCCCTGTCCTAGCCCACCCCCTCCCCCACAAGCTCAACTGAGTTGAGAAAGCAAGGATCTGTTAAGGGGAGATGTCCGCAGGCCAGCCCCAGGTAGACTTTGAGTACTCCATAACTTGCTGAACCTCACTTCCTATCTGCAAAATTAGATCATAAAAAATTCCAAACAGCATTAAAAGAGAAAATATGAAAACGCTCCCTGATTTGAGTTATAATTATGGCAATGGTTACCCAGTTGCTTGGTTAATCCACATGACTTTATCAATCATCCACTATATGCCAAAGACATTCTACACATTGCCTTGTGTTGTCTTTACAACAACCTTCAGAAGTAATTGTTTTTATTTCTATTTTATGCATGAGGAAACAGAGGCTGGGCTGGGAGGTTAATCATTTGCTCAAAATTTGATGACTAGTAAGTGACAATTAATGCCCAGATTTGGAGCCTGCAAAGTCATGCTCTTTGGACTATAGAACTCTGCCCCCCATCTCCCACCCCCACTTCCTAGGGTGGGAGACAGATAAGAACTGGAGTCACAGGGAGGATCATTAGGGGGAGGGTAGCAGTGAGTGGAAGGTGTCAACTGGTGCTGAAGGGGTTCAGCCTCCAGGGAGTTCAGGGCTGAGGGCAGGGAAGCTTGCGCAGGGGGTGAGAGAGAGTCAGACCTCATATGGAGTACCAGGGAGACGGGTGTGCAGATAGCAGAAACCAGGCTCAGTGGCCAGCAAGGCCTGGAGCTCCCTGGGGTCCAGAGGGGGCTTCCTCAAGAGGAGGGGACCTGGAGGGGATGTGGTAGGAGGGACAGTTCACAGAGGCGGGAGGCGGGAGGACGGCAAGTCTCTGGATCGCCTTCCTCCCAACTCTGACACACTTGCCTTTGTCTCCTGCAGCCTCTTACCTTCACCCTCTGCCCCTTAGAGGTCCCTCTGAGAGCACCCTAGGACTCCAGCTTCCCACCCTTCTTGCACCTGTTCTTGATCCTTCCTGAGTGCTGGAGTCTCCAAGGGGGCTTGAAATTCAGTTTTCATTGGTTTAGAGGTGGCGAGCAGGGCTGGAGAACTGCTAAGGGATAAAGCTTCCCAGTAGGGCAACCTAGATTATGAGGCAATTTAACTTCAAGACCAGGTTTCCCCCGTGACCATCATCTGGGGTCCTCATGCTTAGACTTGCAGTTTGGAGCTCCATGTTCAGCCTCACACAGTCCCCCCCAATAACGACCACACTGTTTCCCACTTGATGTCATCAGCACATCCCAGCAAAGTCTGATTTTTTTATTTCGGACAGTGAAAAATAGAGCTCTGCAGCTAGGCTGTGCAGAGCCCAAAATAAGTTTCCAAACTCCTGTTCCAAACAAAGGGTCAGATAAAGTCAAACATCAAAACTTCAAAACGAACCTTTAAAAACTGACAATACAACTGAGGCATGGGGCAGAAGGAGAACAACAAAGTGGGAAAGCAGCACAATGGACTGTGGTGGTGGACTCCGGGAGCTCTGGTGGGGGGTACACTGAAGGAGGGGACCTTATATTCCCAAAGCACTGTAAACTAGTGTCACCTCAGTACAAAAATTAAATCACAAAACTAACTCTTGTTAGCTACAGGATTATAAATAGACCTAACTGTACCCCTAATGTCAGGCCCCAAAGTCTCTTAGCTTTAATTTCCATATCTTAAATTCAAGAGAGAGAGAAACTCCCTTGGGTAATAATGAGCCCTTTATGAGCATAAAGCATCCCTTTATGACTTATACCATCCCACTGGCTCCAAAAGAAAACCTAAGATCCCATGAAAACCTAATATTCCCAGTATTTCTCAAATTTGACTTTTATTTTTAAGTTTTATCTCTATATTTAAAATTAAAAGATACAAAGGAATAGAGAAAGAGAAGTCCACCTCCCACTCACCCTTGATGCCTTCCTTCTCCCCAACTCCACCCCTGCCCACACCATCCTCTGTATACCTCCCAGTGTGGCCATGCACACACACTCTCAGACATGAATGGATATAAAGCCATTTTTTTTATACTCAAATTGTAGTCAAATCATATCCACGTTCTACATGTTACTTTTTGTACTGAGCACCTTATCTTGGAGATTCTTCACATCAGTACATAAAGGTCTGCCTTTAATAAATCATATTTAAATAATTTTATAAATTGCAAAATCAATTCAAATCAGGAAAGCTCAGAGAAGTTTGTTTGTCCTCTCTCATTTGTTCAACACTGACGGTGAGAATGAGGATGGGACCCAGGCCCCCTGCACTGGCTGGAGACTGCTTCCTCACCTTGACAGTATCCCATCTACGAAATAACAGAAATAATTCCTTTATCTACTGTGAAGCTGATCGGAGCTTAAACAAGTTAATGAATGAGAAAAGCACAATTCGAATGTTGTCATTACTATTCCTGTAACTTTTTCATCTGTGTCACACCTCAGTAGAATTCTGAGCAGCAGAGGAAAGGGCAGAAGCATTTGGCAGGGAGGGGCTTTTCCTCCCCTCGATTCATACCACGCAGGAGTACCCACTGGGAACGTAGCATTACCCGTGCCTACCATGGCTCTAGCCCAGAGGACAGTCCTGGCTGCCTCGCTCGAAAAGATTGGAATGTTCTGAAGGGTTCAGGTGGGATGAGTGTGCGCAGCCCCTCATCTTGTGGGGGCAGGTGGTCATAGAGCCTGGTCCTCGAGGACAGGCCACGCCAAGAAGGAGACTCTTCCACTCACAGGGCCAAGACATAAACACAAACACACGGAGGCCTAGAAATCTGGAGCACAGTGAGTGGAAAACTGTCCTCAGCCCAGGAGTGGCTGTTGTTTATGTATGGTCAGCCACACTGACGTTTTCCAGGCCCTGGCCCAGCCCGGGGAGCTGACTGTTCCCACAGCCACAGCCCCAGTCCAGATGCGAGGAGCCATGGAAATGACATGAAGCACAGTGAAATGAGCCACCAGTACTGCCTCACTTTACACAGGAGGCATGCCCACTGCCCTGTGGTCTGAACTTCTCACTTCTTCCAGAGTCTCCTGTGATGCAGGGTCTTAGAGATCAAAGAAAAGGGAAAACAAATCTCCAAGAAGAAAAACTCTAAATCACTGGCCACCTCTCCTGGTGCCTCCCCGCCATCTTCCCAGCTTCCCCAAGATGGCCCCACAGCCCCCAGACATGCAGGGAAACTGTGCTTAAGCTGCGTGAGCATGAAGATCTGGCTTCCTAGAGCTTCCTGGGGTCCATTCAAAAGGCCACAAAACACAGAGAGCCTCCAGAAAGTGTGCCTTTCTTTACCTTGGCTCCTCAGCTTGGCAAAGATTCATGTTGCCTCCACCCAGGGAGGTGGAAGGCAAATCCACCCATCCTGTTTAAAGAAAGCCGAGGAGAGGGGTTGCAGGGGGAGCGAGCAGACTCCCCCTCACCCTCTGACAAGACTTCTCTCCAGCTTGCATTCTCAATCTGCCATCCACTTTTGCTAAAGTCCGCCAGACAGAGTGCCGCAGAGTTGGTCCTGAGACCAAGTACACAAGGCTGAATGTGCAGAGCAGACACATTGCTGTACAGTCCTCCACTTGACCAAAAAATAAATTAGAGAAATAGAGATCCTCTTTAAAGAGGCCACTCCTGTAGGGCATAGACAATGCAATTTTACTTCTGTAGTGCCCATGCATTCCAGGGGTTTTGCTATAAACCTAACAAAGGTGCATACATTTAGATAAAACTATGTATCTCTGGAATTTTCAAATTCATGGTATAAAAACTTGATGTAGGCTGGGCTGGTATCATACTTCTACCTTTCAGATGAGGAAAGCAAGAGTCAGAGAGGAACTCAGTAACCACAAGCATTCCCACTTTTCTGTACTGTCCTGCCCATAGCTGAGAGTCCTGTTTCCCGACCTGCCAAAACCCCCTTGTTATACGTATACTTGCACTGCCCACAGAATGCAGAGTGGAGGTTACCAGGGACTGGGGTGAGAGGCCGTGGGAGTCATTGGCTAATGTGTGCAGAAATACTGTTCAGAATGATGAAGAAGTTCTGCAGAAGGATGGTAGTGATGTTTGCACAACATTGTGATGTACTTAATGCTACTGAATTGTACACCTAAGAAATGGTTTGAAAGGGCACATTTTATGCCATATATGTTTAGCACAATAAAATGATTAAATTTTTAAAAACCAGGGGGAAAAAAGTACTGAAGCACAAAGTCAGATACATAGTGGTTTGTAATAAGGGCAACTCACGATCTCTTCTGACTTTTCCTTCTGACCCCTCTTTCCCACAATATAAGAATTAATGAAGAAAAAAATTAGAACTGAAATCATGTTGCGATATCCTTTCTAACTGAGAAGACAGGCAAAAACAAAGTGTGATAATACTCTTTTCAGGTAAACATGCAGGAGAAAGACACTTTCCTGTATTGCTGCTGAAAAGATATCTTGAGCAGCCTGTTTGGAAAGCAATTCTGTAATAGCTGATAAACATACATTTATTAAAATTAAAAATACACATGCCTGCTATTGGAAAAAGGGGAACATATAGATCAATGGATAAATTTGACCGTTCCACCAATGGTGAGTCCAGAAATAGACTCAAACAGATATGGTCCGTTATTTCTACCGAAGACACAAAGGCAAGTCAATGAGAAAGATAGTTCTTTAAATTGGACATACAGGGCCTCCCTGGTGGTGCAGTGAGTTAAGTCGCAGCATATTCAGAGCCACTGCAGCACGAGTTCGATACCCAGCCAGGGAGCTTCCCACATGGTGCAACAGACCTCTCCTGCCTCGCCCGCTGCTCCACTCAGCAGTATACTTCAGTCGATCTGCCTGTGCTGCTCCCCACTCTGTCTCTGGTGAATCCTCTCATCCCCCAACACCTCTGGCCTACACCCCAACTTGTATGCATAAATAAATAAAGCTTTTTAAAAAATTGTACATACGTAGGCCAAAAAATATTAACCTCAACCCAGGTCTCTCACCCTACTCAAACTTAAAAATGAATAATAAGCCTAAATGCAAACCTAAAACTACACACTAAAACATAGGAGAGTGTGTGATTTTGGGTTAGGCAAAGATTTCTTTCAATACTACACTGAAATCATGACCGATAAAAGAAAAAAATGGGTCAGTTAGACTTTACAATGTTTAAAACTTATATTCTTCAAAAGTGGAATTTAAAGAGAGGAATTT
This sequence comes from Scalopus aquaticus, assembly GCA_004024925.1. Lineage (NCBI taxonomy): Eukaryota > Metazoa > Chordata > Mammalia > Eulipotyphla > Talpidae > Scalopus > Scalopus aquaticus. The sequence goes on from PVIJ01018864.1 coordinate 8,232, forward strand.
TTCCTAGACTTAAATGAGGTTGGAGGTGGAGTCTATAGGTTCTCAGATCAATAGGAACTAGCAACTGCTCCTTGAAATTACCCCAAACTGAGACCACCAGAGGGAATGGTGACCTGGGCACCAATGATACTGGACCTTGCGTTTGGACTTGCCACAGAAGTCCCTGAGCCACAGGCAATTGGGATAAGTGGAACAGACCTGTGGAGACCACACCTGCTGGGCAGGGAGCTTCTCCACATGACCGACATGGTGCAGTGACATGGCAAGACAGGCCTGGATCCAGCGGGGATCCGGTGGTAACCAAATTATGATTTGGGTTGAATTTCCTGGTACCCCAGTTGGATGGGAACGTGGAATCAACAATAAGCTGTGTATTAGTCAGAGTTCTTTGGAGAAATGGAACCAACAGGAGAGAGAGAGAGTGGGCGGGAGAGAGAGGTAGAGGGAGAGAGAGGAATTACTATAGGCGTTGACTCACACAATTACTTAGGCTGAGAAGTCCAGGATCCGCAGTCTGCAAGTGAGAGAACCAGGAGAGCTCAGGTCGTGCTTCATTCTGAGTCCAGACACCCAAAAATCATGGAGCTGAGGGGAGCAGATAATGTAAGTTCCAATCTGAGGTCAAAGGCCTGAGAAGTTGGGGTGCTGGTGTCCGAGGGCCAGAGAAATTGGATGTCCCAGCTGAAGCAAAGAGTAAATTTACACTTCTTCCACATTTTGATTCTATCCAAGCCTTCAGCAGACTGGAAGATGCCACCCATGAGCCATTGTCTTTCTCTGTCTACCCACACAAATGCTAATCACTTTGAGAAACATACCCAGAAAAATTGTTTTACCAGCATCCTTAGTCCAGTCAAATTGACACATAAAATTCAGCCCACACTAGCTTCTTTGTAGAAAATTAATATCTATGCTACTGCTTGCACACTGAGTTGGTGAACCAAGTGCCTTTCCAATTATAAGAGATCTAGAGGTGGGTGTTATGGACAGGGTGGGATTCAATTTTATCTGAGAACAATTATAGGTTTTTGGGGAATAAAGAACAGAATGACAAACATGCAGCCACCCAGGTGAGCAGGGACTGCAGAAATGGGCTCGACTGGAGCTTCTGGTCCACACAAGGGGAAGAAGGAGCCCCCTTTAAACTCTCCTCTCCATTGCCAAAACATATCCATCCTTGAACACCTTTATGTATGACATTCTGTACAAGGTAACTAAGGAGATAATATATGTGCATGAAAAGAAAAAAGCCACAGGGCAGAATATTCACTTAATATGAGATCATCAAAGCATAGCTGTTTGTTCAAGTCTTACTTCTTCAAACCATGCGAAGCCCTGAGGGTGGACGGATGAACAATACAAAGAGAAATCACTTCCAGGTGAGGATGGTCTTCCAAAACTAATCTAGTAGGCTAGCAGAATATAAGTGTTGAAGGAGGAAGCAGGGGTTCCTCCCTGTGCTGTGATTGGCCCTGGGACCCATGGCCTGTGAAACCTCCCAGTTGAATTGAGGGCAAAGTGGGCCAGACTGAGAAGCTCTGAATGAGAGCAAACAAGCAGGTAAGGCTGGATGCATATCTGGAAACTGACAATAAAGCATCCTAGATGGCACCCAAAGGCCTTTGAGCTGCAGGCTGTGGGAATCTGGAGCTACTGTGGGTTTCTAACCTGCCGTGGGGCTCCAGGTGTGCCCAACCAAAGTTCCTGCCTCTTCCAAAGTAAGTGACAAATAGGCCTGGATGAGGCTGAACTTTAAGTGTGGGGACTACATCCTAGCAAGGAGAATTTGGAGCCCACTCAGCCAGTGCCTGTCTCTGCGTAACTGCTCTCCCAGTGCTCCTGCCGACACGGACTGTCCCCAACCCTCCTCTTCATGACTGGAGGGGCCTGTGTGTTCTTGAACAGCTGATTTGCCTCATCCCTTGTTCCTTCCAGCCAGATTAGAAGAGCCAACAGAAAGTCCTGTCACATTAATCTCCGCTCCCCACTGACAACTGAGAGGACGAGGAAACCCTGAAGTCTCCAGAACAATCTGAGCGTACTATCTGAGTCCTAGGAGTGCCCAGATGGGGTCTGACCACAGTGGCCATCAACTGAGCTGCAGCATACACATAATACATGGACGGGTGCCTGAGATGGGTATGTATGTCTGTGTGTCTACATGTGTGTATGTGTGTGTGAACGTGCGCGCACTTGCTTGTGCACGAGGGTCTCCTGGGCACAATGTTGGGTGACCCACACCTGCTATTCCAACTCAACAAGCAGCAAAGGATTGCCACAGGCTTTGCCTTTGAGAGTGCCAATCAGCACATCTCCTTGTGAGAAGGTCGTTGTCCTCATGAACCCTGATGTTATGAACACGCTCTCCCATATGCTTTCTCTTTTCAGGGACAGTTCTGTATAGCTGAACTCAAACACCAAAGCAGCATAGGCTTTAATCTGCGTAGCTAAGTTTTTATCAACACCTCGGTAACCAATAAATGTATGTTGATTTAACAGTAAAGGGCTCACAAAAAGACCAAGCCAGGGATGTTTGTGGTACATAGAATTAGTAAGGAGATACCCCAATCTTTCCATGGGTGGTGCCAGTGGTGGTGGGATTGATGGGGAAGGAGAGAAGTTGTAGATTTGTTTAGTCAGAATCTGTGGAGCATTAGCAAGGAGGCACTAATATTTCCTAAAATGCACCTCAGGGAAAGTCAAAAGATTGAGTTCCAACTGCCCCAGGACAGAGACACAAAGGGAAGCCTTAGTTAACGTGAAGAAGGTCCCCAGGATGACCAACCCAACATTTGTGTAGAAATGCTAGATCCTCCTTGAAACCCAGATTCTTACCTCATTCTGTTGGCTACATTCCACATTACTCCCCCACATTCCAGGTTGTCCCGTAGTATGCCTGTTGCTCATTGACAGATTGTACTGCGATCAACCCAGGCCTGGTAGGTTCATCATCTGTTCAGGCAGTTTGAAAGAGAATCTTGGAGCTCTTGACATCAGCCTCACGGGTTAGGGGAGACAAGCCAGCTGGGAGACAGCAACTTGGGCCCCCCTGCAAATCCCTATACCCTCTTTGCTCTTGCGAGCTGTTCTCCGATGTTCTCCACCATCCCCCGCTGCAGTCCCCTGCCGCCCTGTCCTTATAGGCCCAGTCTCTCGGCTCAGGTGCGTCCACTTATGCATGCCCACGCCATACTCCAGGTGCCGCCGTTAAGCACGCAGGAGTAACTGCTGTCAGTATTGGTACTAATGGTGGGAGGGTGGAAAAAACTTGATCACTTCCATTTACCCTACACAGATATTCCCTTAGGAGTTTTTCCCAGTCCCAGTTAAGAAAAACATATGACCACCACCTTCCAGAGCCTACCAGCTCCCACTCTGTGTACATTAAGAGCCTCTCCCAGACTGGAAGAAGTAAGGAAAGTTTGCAGGGGTGGGTGGGTGGTGGAGCAGGGGGCTTCTTTCCAGATATGGGCAAAATGGGAGCATATTCAGCATGTGGTATCCAGGCACCGTGATGCACTCACAGGCCAGGCTGCAGCCTCGCCAGGCTGTCCAGCTCTTGGAGTCTGTCAGTGTAAATTTCCTGTGGCAGCGCTGGCCTCTGCTGCAGGGGTGGCAGCAGTCCCAGGAGGAAAGATGAGATTTAAATTGGTAATAAAGCACTGCACCGAATTGGATTTTAACCTTGTTCAGAATCCCATTGGCTAGTGTTCCCTGACCCTGCCACCATCACCCCCCTCCCCACACACGCCCCTGCCCAATTGTTCCCTTGAGTCAATGCCTGCTGTCTAAGGCAGTCCGGCAGGCTGTCACCAGCTGCTGCCTCTCTGGCTGCCTTCCACCTGGCTAGCTCGGAAAGCCTTGGATTCAAACAGCTTCGCCTTCCCAGACTCCCTTACTACCTCTGAGCCCAGAGGGAGAAAAGAATGGCCTGGACAAGGCCGCTAGCCCCAGCTGGGCCTGCTTGTAGGGCATGGGAAGAGGTGAAGGCAGCCCCAGCACGCTACCCTTATGCATTCTTGGTTACCAGAGTGACTCCCAGACACGGTCTGGAATGGCCAGTGTGGGCCCATTGCCTGCTATGGCCTTGGAGGCAGCACAACACTGACATTTGTTTTTGCCAGCTCCTTCCACAGCCCCATAATACCCTCTGCTTGCTACAAAACACCAAGTGTTTGCTCATCTCCTCTGTCTGGAAGGTCTTCCATGTTTTTTTCTATGTATTTAAATGCTGCCCTTCCTTCGAGGGCTAGGAAACCATTCCCCCCAGAGAGCACCCACACTGCCCTGCAGCCCTATTGTCCTTCTCTGAGCTTCTCAATTCATGATTCAAATCAGTATCTGGGCCATTTACTGACATGTCCATTTGTCTTGTCTCACTCTTTCAAGTCTCATCTCCCCAACAAGAGGATAGGCTGCCAGGGTCTGTGCGTCACTAGAATTAGCACTTAGAGGGTCTCCTGGGAAGGAAGGAATGAAAGAACAAATGAAGAAAGAAACAGACTGCTTTGGTCAGAGAAGTGTTGTGAGAGACCCAAAATTCATCCCAACAAGATTGCTCTTCTTCCCATTAACTTTTATTGAGACCAAGTCACTGGTAGAAATATTGCTTCCAATGCCTTCCAGAACCTAGGAGGCAAGAACATGTTTTACCAGGCAGGGCCAGTTAGCCAGGACAGCTGGAATTCACCAACATGCAGGGCACCGGTGAGTGCTGGGGGCATGTTTCCTGTCCTCTCCGATCTGATTGGGAAGCTAGAATGTGCTCACATGAAGCTTTGCTTTCCTGTCAGTGGGCACAGTCATGCCTGTGAATGTGAGCAAGTGGAGCAAGCGGACCCAGACCGGGCTGATCAGAGAGCTCTGCAAGGACAGAGAAAACAGGGTTAGTGAGTGGACGCATGGAGGAGGCTGGATAAGCAGGGGCCAAGCAGGGGCAGGAAGGAGCACTCTCCTTCCCCCTTCTCCCCAGCAGACTCCATCTGTCCATGTCTGCTTCCCCCTCCTGGTTAGCAAGATCAAAGAATGGGGCCAGGAAGAGGGTTGGAAATAGGGGGTGCGGTGGAGGATGGTTACTCAAGGGGTTCATCTGAGAGTCACATCAGATGCAGGCAGCCCTTGACTGCACTCTCCACCCAAAGGGGAAACTGAAGGAGAGACTCAGGAAGCTGGCAGAATGGAAGACCAGACAGGCAAGAAAGAAGATCTGGGAAGACAAGCGAAGTGGGGGCTGTTACATCATTTCACACCGCGGCCCTGGGCCAGAGGGAGGTTAAAATCTCAGGTGCTGGGCCCAGGAGGGGAGCAGCCTATGTGAGTCCAGCATGTTCTGTGAAACCCGCTGTGCTGCAGGCTCCTCTGCTGTGGGGAGGGCAGGGAAAGCAATGAAAGAGGACCTGTCCTTGTCTTCTGGGGCAGAGGAGGGGCTGGGAGACAGGAGCTCGAGGGAAGGGAAGTGGTCCTGGTTGCCCTATAGGCAAGCAGGCCAAATGGGGTGCCCAAGCCCAGGTGTCTAAGGAAAGAAAGTGGAGGAGGCATTCTGGGGTTTCCCCAGAGGCCCGAAGGCCCACGCCTGATTTCCCAACAGCCCCCGCCCCCAGGCCCGCCCATGCAGTGTGGGTCATCACTGGCTTGGCCGCCAGGGCACACAACCCTGTCATCACTGAGAGAAAGGAGAGTTTGCCATTTCCTTTCTTTTTATGACCCTTGCATTTCCCCAAAATGGGAGCAGACCCAAAGGAGAAAGCAGGCACTGCAGGTTGGCCCCTGTTCACATACCTCTCAGCTACCTCAGCCCCTTTCTCTCAAGAGGAGCTTTACACCATCCATTACATGGGAACCTCCTCTTCTCAAAACTGTAGACCACAGAGGAGGTGTCCACGTTAGACATCTCACCACAGCCAGGGTGTATTTCTCCTTCTGCTCCCCAGCGGCCCCCGGGACCATGGGAGGAAGGGCAAGCAATCTAGGGATGGAGTCGGAAGACACAGAAGCTAATAAAGCCGTGATTTTCAAAACTCGGCAGGTAGTTGAGTAAAATGTCTTTCACGCTGGGGGGTGGTCAGCCCTAGAGCTTCTGTTGACCGCACACTCCTGAGTAGGCACATGCAGTGTAGTGTTGAAGCTGAGAAGCAGAAAAACCACAGAGAGGGAACAGGAAAAAATAAATACCACATTTTAATTATTCTTAATATTCTTAAATATGATTTAAGACAAATATTCTTTAAGAATATTTGAAAGGGGGCCAATTTGGAGCCAATGCTCCGTCTCCAGTCACTCCATGCTGGGTGAGGACCATGGTTCCTGTACGTTGGTATGTCTGGCAGAATCACCTGGTGAACTAGGATTCTCTGGCCCCATCACAGTCCCTACAAGAAGTCTCTACAAGTCTCTACAAGAAGTAGAGATAGTGTGTGTGTGTGTATGTGTGTGTGTTTGTGTGTGTAAGAGTACCCCTGGATTCTCATGGCACAGTCCCCTGCCCTGGATTTGGAATTGCTGGACTCAAATGTAGTTCCTTGCAAAATTGGTGATGGTCTTGTTCAAACTCACGGGCAGACCTGGGCCCAGAACATGGAAAGGGAAAGCCAAATCTACTCCCAGAGAAGCTCAACAAGGTCTGAGCATCATGCTAGCACAGACTGGTTGACTTCCATTATCCCATAGGACCTCTTTTTAAGTGCTTTTTGTTTATTGTCACAAAATCAACTATTACAAATATTGGATGATGGAAACTCATATGCCATGTTCCTTTCTGTTTACTTGTTTGCCAATTAACCTCACCAGCCAGAGGTTGGCTCATTAAAGACAAACCTGAAGTTACTGAGACATTATCTTATTTTCTCTGGAGTTTTTGTTTGTCTGAACTGTTCTACCTTCCACTGCAATAATTTGGAAAATCAGGCTCACACCGGTAACCTGGACAAAAGGGCTTCTTTTGATTTTGCTTTCTCTACCTGAGTATAAGGGCACAGAAAAAAGAGCAATGCTCTATATGGCTTATACTGAACCATAAGTGGCATTGACCACTGATATCTTAGTTCCTCGTAAACTTTTCTGGGTCTGAGTCACACAAAGGTACTTTTAAGAGAAGGGGAAAAAGTAATCCCTGAAAGAAATTCATTCCTTTCTGGCCAGGGGGCAATACAATAGAAGTACTCACTCATCTACGCAAGGTGGATAGTTGCTGGAAGTGGGTGGGAAAGGTTGTGAAATCAGGGTCTGCAGTACAAGGCTACGGCAATCCCATGGTGGATAGTCAGGTAGGACCCTGTATTCTGGATTCCCAAAGGGCTATACACAAGTGAAAGATGGAACAGGAAAAATATCTGCCCCAAAGCAAAGAAGATTATTTGCCTCCAACACTGCTGTGAATCAAAAGGAAATCATCTCCCCTGAGAAAGAGCAAGGAAGGAAACTGGGAGGGAAGAAGGAAACAGGAAAACTGAATCCAGTGTTCTTTACATGACAACAGACACTCAGACATTCATAATCATTTTTAACGCCACAATTTTTCCCACTTTCCAGAAGAGTAAACTAACAGAAGAGTAAACTAACACATGAGTAAACTAACACACGGTGATACTTATCGTGTAAGATTCCAGATCCTGTGTTGAGATCTCAACTGCCTTCATCACCCACTGTTCTGGAATGGCTTCTCACATACACTCCTGGAACTATGCCTTCTTTCCATTTATTTGGGGCATGTTTTACACTCAACAGCAGGATCTCAGTATATTGGGTCAGGAACAAACACTCAGGCTGGGGTGGAAGGGGGTGGGAATGGGGTGAACTTCAAAGAAGAATAAGATACCCTCCTGTGATGTTTAATTTTAAGTGTAAATTTGATTAGGCCATCATACCCAGATACTTAGTCAAGCGTTATTATAAATCTTTCTGTTAAAGTGTGTGTTAAATAAGACTAACATTTAAATCAGTACACTAAGTAAATCAGATTGCCCTCTATAACATGGGTGGGCCTCATCCAATCAGTTGATGGCCTTATAGAAAAAAAAAATGACTGACTCCCTACCCCATCCCCAGGGAGGGAAGTATGCCAGTGGATTGTCTTCAGAATGAACTGCAATTCTTCCCTGCTGGCTTACCCTGCAGATTTTGGACTTGTACCTCCAAAGTCACATGTGACAAATCCTTAAAATAAATAAATAAATAAATAAATAAATAAATACACATATACACACACAAACACACACACACACACACAGCCCAAGAGACAAGGACACACAGTCACACCCTAGACCCACACCAGTAGGGACACACTTTACCCCTATATTGGGCAGACTGTCTAACAAAAGTAACACTGACCCAGGCAGCAGTTTCTATGTTGCTACTATCAAGGGCACAAAGATTCTATGAGGCAGAGACTCTGTCTCCAGTGACTTTCTAATCTGTCACAAAGTTAAAGTATCTCAGTGCTGAAAGGAACCCAGAATCATCTAGTCCAATCCCTCTGTTTTACTGATGAGGAAACTGCCTCAGGCAGTACAGCCTGACAATGGAAAAGTCAGGACTAGATGCCAAAGACAGCATCTCAGACAAGAAGAGTGTGGGTGTGAGTGATTGTGTGCACATTTGTGTGACACACACATGGAGGAAGGTGAGTAGCTGGAACAGGGAACTATGGGCTGCAGAAAGGTTGGAAATGGGGGGAGGTGACTGAAGAGCATGTGATACTGAGCACAAGGTCTAGAATCAGCCCACCAGCTTTGGGGGAGCTTCCAAACAGTTTTGGCCCGGAGAGTGACATGATGGAAGAGTTCTTACCCGAACACTGCAGTTATAGGGCTAGTGTAAAAGAGAAAAAGATAGGAAGGAAAACTCCTTAAATCCAAACCCAGAAGTCTTTTAGTAGAGATAGAAAAATGGCGTTAGAGCCAGAGTAGATGAATTACTGGAATAAACTAGAAACGATAATGGGAGCAAGAGGAAAAGAATGAACTCAAAAAGGCCACAAGCCAACCTGCCAAGAGATCTCACAGCTGTTGCAAATCAGGAACAACAGGAAGATGGGGGTAGGGAGAGGTTTGCTCATGTTCCACCAAAGCAGAGTGAAAATTCCTTGCATCCTCAGTATCTGCTCTGCCCACCAGAGTGAAGAGAGTTGGCTCACATCATCTTTGGTCTCCGTCATTGGTCTCCCACCCCTTCCAGGGCCTCCAGGGTCTGTTTTCCTAAAGTTTACTCCCTAGGAGATGGTGGGCATCTCTTCTTCCCTTTGGGAATGTTAACTCCTCTCCTTGGCTCTGGCACAGAGTTGGTGACACCATCTGCACATCTAACCTCTCCTTCCAGAACCTCTCTCCCTGCCTAGCCTGTCCCTAGTCACCACTTCTTGTCAAGGGATTTCAGCTTTTGGTTCAGGTTGGCTCTGCTGAGCTACCTAACCCAAATCTAACCTCAAGAAAAGAGTTCATCTTCAGGACCTCCCTGATGGCATAAGGGTTAAGTGTCAGCGCTGTCACTGCTACAGCCTGAGTTCGATCGCTGGCCAGGGAGCTAACCCAGATGGCACAGCAGACCTCTCCTGTGCCTGCTGCTTCCATTAGCTGTGTATTTCAATAAATACACATGTTCTGCTCCCCACTCTGTCTCTGGTGAATCCTCTCACCCTCTATACCTCTGCCCTACACCCCAGTTCTTCTACACAAAAATAAAATAAATAAAATGATCACCCAGGGCATTCTCTGAGGTATCCTCTGGTGAGGAATCTGATGGAATTCTGTCCTCACAATTTTTCATGAATAAATGCTATAGACATAGATTAAGCATGTCATAGCTAAAAAGAGAAAATTGTGCTCTATTTTAAGTCTTCTTCAACCTCTCTCAAAACTTTTTCAAGAGAGAGAGAGAAAATCAGAACAGAAGCTGTCAAAAAGAGAAACTGGAGACCCAGGAAAACTGGGAACATAGATAAGTGTCAGAGAATTTCCAAGAAGAGTGGGAGGGGTTTTTTCACCAGAAAGAAAATGTCAAGTGAAGAAAATAAAATCTTCCTGGAGAAAATACATTGACTATAAAATTTTGGTGCACACAGAGAGCAGTTTTAGTCCAGTGCCATTTGGACAAGCCAAACAGCAGTGAGTCCAGGCATGAACAGGAGGGGAACATACAGTAAAGAGGGCAAGTTTAGAAAACACCTTCCAGAAGGTTCAAGAAAGGCAATGATAGGGCAAGTGAAGGCAAGAAAGGACGCTTTGATTTTTTTTTTTCTTTAATGAATGAGACTTGAATGTATGAAACAAACTTAGGGGGGATAAACCAGCCAAGGGGGAAGAGTTAAGGACATACAGGAGGGACAGAACATTGCATGGAATCATAAAGCTGTGAGATCCAAGGTACAGGTATTGGGAGTCAGTTGGAAAAGAGAAACTGGACCCAAATTCCATTGTGACACAGAGAAGGCACAAAGGGTATGAACAAACATAGGAAGCTTTGGTGACAGGGAAGGGAAGGGGCTGTTTCTGAGAGTTTCTATTTTTCTTTTCTTTTTTTCAAGGCACCATCTGGGGAGATAAGCTGCTCCAAACCAGAGGAAGTTGACACACTTGGAATCCCTGGGGCAACTGGCTTCCAAGGTAGGTAGTCACTCCCGCATGCATTTGATATGACCTGTTCATTAGCAGCTTGTTCTCTCAAAAGAGACTGGCTTCCTGCCCAGACTGACAAAATGATGATCTCAGGCTACCACTAATGGTGGCAAAAGTGTGGGGTTCTGTGAAGACACAAGACCTCAGGGACAGCTCTGCAGCCCTGGGCTGGAGAAGCCACCCACTGCCAGCTTGAGACTTCTGGGATTCTCCAACAATTCCTATTTTAATATATTTATGGCACTGTAACTAAATGCCACAGACTGGGCAGACACAACAGAAATTTATTTCTCACAGTTCTGATGACTGGAAGTTCAAGTTTAGGATGGATAGGTGAGGACCCTCTTCTGAGCTGCAGGATTGTCAATGTGCCTTCACATGGGAGAAGGGGTATGGACACTCTCTAGGGTCTGTTTCATAAGGGCACTATTCCCATTTAAGAGCACCCCACCCTCATGACCTGATAATCCTCTAAACGGCCCATCAGGCCCCACTTAATGCCACAATATTGAGGATTAAGTGTCAACATTTGAATTGGGCACACCTACTTGGACCACAATAATCCCCAAACTCATCACACTGTGCAGGTACTGCCCTGATGGTGGCCATCCCCATGGGTCATCACTGCATGTGGCTATATTCAACATCCTTTCTTGTAGGTTCCTGAAGAGCAAGAATTCTCTGTTGCTGATCCTTGGATCCCTGTCCAAAATTACTCTCTGCATGAAACTGATCATTTATTGGCTAAATTCCACAGTGCTGGTGCTGACATTTGAGCTCCACCAACACTTAGGGATGGCCCCCAGAGATCCACTGTCCCCTCCTTTGACACTGGCCTGCCCAAATAAGAGGGTCTTAACAAGATGATGTGCAGGGACTTATAAACCACCCACTGGCTGTCCCACTCCCAGCAGCCAGATCAAAAAGGAGAATTACACATCTTCATCCCTTCCCAACTTGGCTGTCTCCTGGTAAAAAGAGAAATTCTAAGAGTTTGCAAAATCCCACATCCACAGCATTCATTGTCCAGTGCACAATTCTCTGGTCTTATTAATCCAGCTCTGGGGATTGCTACAAAGAGACAGGCTGCATTCCAATCGTGTTATCGCTAGGGAAACAATAACATGCCTGATGGGCTGCAAAGGCTATAACTGTCATGGAGATAAAGGCCAGCCTCTGATGATCCCCCACAATTGCCTTCTGGGGACTCGGCGTGCAGCCGGAAAGCTTGGTTTGCTCATGGCACAAACCTGGAAAGCCTCTCCAACTTTGAAGCCCTTGTTGGCTCTAGTGCAGGGCAAAATGGGCAAAAGAGGCAGGGTGGCAGCTTGTGAGAGCCCAGGACACACACTCCTACACAGCCTGCAGGCCGGTGTGCCTGGATTTAGCAGCTATCTGCAGGAGGGATAGCCCGGTTGGTTTGTGTTCAAAGAACCATCCCGTAGCTCAGGAGCATGAGTGGCAGCCCCTAGGGCTCTTTCACATTTTTATGTCATTTGATCCTCAGCACTAGCTGAGGGCAGGTGTTCTTGTCCCCATTTTATAGATGAGAGAACTGAGGTCCAGGTTGTGAGCATCCGTGGATCTGAAGTGACAGAACCACTCAGGTCTTCTGCTTACATCTTTTTTCTGTAAAAGCCTACTGCCTCCCCTTTGCAGCGTCTGCATTGAAAACTAGAAAAGGACTCTGGAGATGCTGTAATTTCTCCATCCTCTCAAGCCCTCTTGGCTACAAGGCACCCAAAAGAGAGATCTCCTCAACTGCAAGAAGTAGGAAAGGCCTCCTAGATCAAGCTCTAGGGAGGAGTGTCACCAAGTCACAGCACAAATCCTTACTGCCTACCCAGAATCAGAAGAGGAATCAGGCTGCCTTGGGATGCCTGGGCTCTGTGAGGAGGGGGTAGATGTGGCTGGGAGTCACCCCACCACAGAAGAAGGACAAGGACATGAAAACCCCGACAGCTCACACAGACCCACCGAACTTCTTCCTTCAGGATCAGGTTGAAATGGCAGGTTTCAGTATCTATGACATGAGAAATGTGAAAAACACTTTGCTTTTCCAGTCTCCACTTAATTTTCTCAATTAATAAGTAGTTCAGGGGCAACACCTGCTGGCCCAGCCTCATCAGCCAGTGAGAGACGCTGACTCATGAGAAACGTGGGCCCCATGCAAAGCCTGGACTGTCAAGGCAAAGAGAAGAAAAGCACAGCTCTCTCAGGATCTCTATTCTGTCCACCAACTGAGACTACAAATCAGGCCTCTGAGGGTTAGCACCCTCATGGCACTGAAGGGAGAGGTCCACTCAATTCTCTCGCCATAGAACATGGAGAAGAATGCACCAGTATGGATTCCTGGGTGACTGCAGACCAGGTCTGCTCTGGCCCTGGATCACCTTGACAGGTGGGTTGCACAGAAGAACTAAAGGCTGTCCAGGCCAGCACAGAGCCAATGAGCAGGTCCTAGAAAGAATGGTGCCAGCGAGTTCTGAGACTAATTCCTGGGCCTTTGGGTTCCTTTCAGAGCAGATCTGAACTGTTCTGGCCCAAACTGCACTTCCCACTGGAGCCTGGATATATGGCCTCATGTGACCTTGCATTCTAAGACCAGCCTGGATTATTAGACTAACTCGTCACTGTGGTCATCCTCACTCCTTAGTTGGATGGGAAGTGACATGAGGGAATTTGGCAGTTGGTCACCCAGAGCCATCAGCTCCCTCTTAGCCCGTCATGCTCCTCGAAGCCTTTCTCCCCCCATAAGTGCTTAAAATCTTCCCAGGCTCTTCCCATCAAAACCCAATCGCAAGCAAGAATCTAAAAGGAAAGCAGAATCTGAGTCAACCACAGGTGGGATGGCTCGCTGGCTCTCGAGGTGAGGAGACTGAGGTTGCTGGACTGCCCTGCCCCTGTAACCCATGCATACAGGCCAGGAAAATTCTAGCAAGGAGGGAAGTATTACTTGTGAGCAGGCAGAATCTCTGACTTATCACACCCATTTAGGAAATCAACACTAATGACTCAGCTTTCCATTTAAGACTTCTAGACCCAGTAGGGATAAGACTTAGCACAGCCTGGCCACTCTCAAACACCAGTCCCAGAACAGTGAGTGAGCCACACTGAGTTGTCCTGATGTGGACATGTTTAAGGCTGCACGTGGACATTTGCTCATGAGGCATTGACCCTAGGTTGATGATCTCAGGCCCTTTGCTCCTCTGCCATTTTTGTCTCTGTCACCCTGGCCGGCAGCTCCATCACCTGGACAGTCACAACTCACGCCTTTGGGTCTCCCTAGGTAGGTAGTATCTGGATGTTCATCCACCCACTTACTCCTACAAGCTGCTTCATGACATATTCAATAATTACTGACCACACATTTGGTGCCAGGCCCTGGAATGGACGCTAGGAGACCACAGGCCTGGTGCCCACGCACCTCACGTCTAATGGGGAAGTAACCAACAACTTCAGTTTGCCACGTGGCTGCTTTGCTACAGCCCTTCACAGGGCAGTGGCGCTAATGAAATCGGGCAGACGGGGCCACAAATGCCCAGGCTCTGCGGCAAGAGCCACCAAAAAGCCCCAAAAGGCCAAAAGGCCAAATACAACAAAGGACAGCGCCTGAGGAGAGGACAGGGCACTGCCTGTGGGTCTCACCCGCGCACAATTGCAAGAGACTTCCGGCTACAGGAACAACAAACATGGGATTTATTTTACAAACGGGGGAAACAGAGAGCTCACTGCAGCCTCAGGCGGCGGCCGCCTCCCCCAGAACGCATCGGGACTGCAGCTCCTTGGGAGGTGCTGGGTTAGACCCACAAACAGGCCTCTGAGACACCAGGCCCAGGGCCTCTGGGGCTCCTCTCAGGCTACGTCAGACAGGACCGGAGGCCCAGAGGGCAGGTGCTGGATGCTACTTTTCTTCTCTCTTCCTCGGAGGCCAGGAGCGGACTTCTCTCTTCTCTCTTCGGAGTCTGGAACCGTCGTCTTTCTCGTCCTGGGGGCTGGTGTCGTCGTGTCTTCTCCTGTTCTTCTCTTCAGGGGCCTCCTTGTCTCTCTGGAGCTGGCGTCCTCTCTTTTTCTTCTCTTCTCTTTTTCCCCCTTTTCAGTTCAATCTTTTTCCCCCCTTTAGGTCCCTCCAATTCTGGCTTATATCCTCTCCCAGAGGACCATCCATAAGTCTGATTGGACCATTTTCAATCCTGGAGCTGATTGGACCTACCCATCAGCTCCTAGCACCTGATTGGTCCGTTCAAAAATGGCAGTTACTGGGCAGGAGCAACTGCCATAACTGACTCTGGAGCAGCGGGATAAGAGGCCCCACCACTCCTGCAGGCACCCACTGCTAAGGCAGCTTGGTTCCGGTAACACTAAGAGAACAGTCTGCAACCCAGACCAGAAGCACAGGGGTACTGGGGACCACAGGGGCAAACACCCTCCTGCACAGAAAATTTCAGTAAAATATGCAAATGAAAGGTCAGAGATAGGTACAAATTCTGCCTTAGAAGTTTTCCCCACACCCTTTCCCCTTTTGCTTTATTTATCTCCTACACTTCATAGAAAAATCTCTTGAAAGGAATATCCACACTCATTTCCCAGTCCACTGAAATTGCTCTTAAATCACCAGTGACCTCATAATAGAGAATCCCACACACCCGTTTCTCTTATAAACCCCTGTGGGACCTGGGCTCTTGGCCACACTGTCCTCCTTTCCTGGTCTCCCTCCCATACCCTCCTCCTTTCCTGGCCCCGGTCTCCTGCCCCCTGGTCTCTGCCTCAGACACTGTACGAAGCACCTCACACACGGGATCTTATTTAGTCCTCCCACAATGTCGTAAGACAGAATGTGGTCCTTTCTAACAAGAGAAGAAAACAACAAGCAGACAACTCACAGACCATGCCTTCCTTGAGTCTGCACAACTAGTAGGAAGCAGAGCCAGCATTCAAAGTCAGCTGAATTCTTCAACATCTTCTCTAAGGTGCCAAGCCATACTCCCACCAGCACTGGGGGCCCTCCAGCTCACCCATCTCCCTCGCTGCAGGCCCCTAGGTCCAACTTCCCATGAGTTAGGTTCATCTGTGGGCTCCTCAAACTTGAGTCCTCATCCTCAACCCCGTGGCCCTCAGGTCGGCCCTGTTTCCCTGCCCATGGTGCCAACATGAACTCAGGCTCCTGCCCCAGACACTGGGAGGAGCCATCCCCTTCTCCTTCACTGCCCCATTTCTCTTCCTGATCCTCCCCTGCCCACACCCTATCCCTCGCCTTAGTCTCATTCCTCAGCAGTGTTGATGCCTTCCTGGCCTCCCCTCTTCCAGCGCACCCCTCCAATTGGTCTCTACACTGACACTCCCTAAAACACAGCTCTGACCACATTCCCTAGTACTAAAACCCCCAACTGCTTGTCCAGCAGCCTCGAGTCACCCTCCAAACTCTTCAGCTATTGTCAGGGTGGGCTAAGGGGCTGATTTCTGTCATGTTTTACTTTTTAAATTATGTACATGTGTTACTTTGATAAAAATTAAAATAACATTAATATGTAATGCAAAAAGTAGACTTTTCTCCTGAAAACCACTTTAAAAATGCAAGTGATTCTGTGTCCAAATTCCTTTAGGATCCAACTACTTACCTCTCTGTTTTACCCTTTGTCTCTCTCACAAGTGTCCACCTTCCAGCCAATACAACCACCCAGAAAAGCCCCAAACTCTTTCCCACCATGTGATTTTGTACATGTTTTTCCTTCTGTCTATTACACCAATTGATAAACCTCTCCTCATTCGTCAGGTCAAATGTCACCTCCTCCAGGAAGCCTTCCTAGAGATGCCTCCCCTCACTCCTTCCCAGGCACACTTCTGTACCCCTCCTTAATGCTCCCAGTGTATTTTGATCATTCCTCGAGCTACAATTGGTATGTAACCGTTTGCTCAATTCTGTACCCCTGCCCTAGGCCACAACTAGGCCACACACAGTGCATTCCAGATGGTGCCCCATTGATCTTTGCACAGTGCTTGGCAAAGAGCTTCTTTAATAAACATTGATTGATTGGTTGATTAATTCATTAAGTATAAAACAAGGTCTCCTGTGAAGGAACTGCAGTCCACATGGGGAGGAAAACCAATCATGAGTGAGGTGATGGAAGATACTCATGCCAAGAGCAAGCATGTTTTCCTGACCACAAAGCGCTGCAGAAATTTGGAGGCAGGAGATCCTCAGAGTGCTTGAGGAGCTGGTGTAGCAGGAGCTTTCCCTAAAGAAGGGGGGTTCATCCAGCACAAGCCTGGGCCATGGCTCCACCTACACCTGGTTTGTTTTCCACCAGCATTAACATTTGAGGAACAACTGGTGCCAATAAGCACCCAGGGTCCCTTCCAGGTAATTAGCATGTCTGGGGCGG
>PVIJ01018865.1:0-25843 GCA_004024925.1 Scalopus aquaticus
AAATAAATAAATCTTTAAAAAAAAATTAGCCAACACAGGATAACACAGGATATGAGAACATATAATAAAGTAGTTTGCATTTATTCTTTAAGCTACCATTTGTGTACTTCACAGAATTAAACTTGATTAAAGGTTATTAAATTGTCAATTAAATGTTTCTCATATTCATGCACCAATTTGAATAATACAAATATTGTCACCTTTAAGACAAACACCCTATTCACTCTTGAAATTTCATATAACTAAAAATGGATGAAATATTAAATTTTAATCCAATGCTTAAATTTTAAATGAAAAGATAATTTATTTTCCATTATTTTTCACTTCTCTACATATTTTAGGACTTAGCTTTTATTTACATAATGCTGAAGTATAATTTGAATGTGGGGTTTCTAGATTCTGACTGCTTAGATTCAAAAACCTGGCTCTACTTACTTAAAATCCTAGTATATAAATGATAAAAGGTCATAAGACTAATACCTACACCGTAGGGTAGGATTAGTGGTTAACTGAGATAAAGCATGTGGTACTGACACTACTGCCAAGCACGAATAAACCTTCGGTGATGCAATTTAAACTGTTATTACTTTTTTGATTTTAGACACAGCATCTACTATTTTAATTCTCTATCGAAATCTGAAATTATACAACAGGTTTATCTTTGGAATTAGAAGTATACTCAGATCTTTGAGTGAGTGGCACCTAAAATTATGTGTCTCTATTCACAGATAATTGTTTTCATCCACACCTCTCTTCTTTCTAAATTTAATGAACAATTTTGGTGATTTTACAACACAAATCATAGGTCGCAAACAATGAGAGTTTTCTCTTCGAATGCTAATATAAAAGAGTTTCTATCACAAACGTTTTCATTCTTTTGCTTTCTCTTCCTTTTGTTACACTCACTACTGTTGGTTATTTTTTTGGCACTGGGAATACAGACATAAAGGCTTATTTCTCTTGTCAGGGGATCAACAGATTAAAGGGGAGGCAATAGGTAAACAATTTACAGTGTGTGTGTGATGCTGGGAGATGCAGAGAGGAATAGGAAATGACAGTAGTGGTGTTTTCTGCTATGATCATTTTATGTTCACAGATTTTTAATTTCAGTTTGCCCTATTAATATAAAATTACTTTTTTTTAAAGTAGAGAGAGAAAGAAATAAACTAAACCTGGGTAGAATAACAATGGTCTGTCAATTGTCTTCCAAAGGTATTGATTAGGACGTAGTCATTTATTTTGGTAATGAGTAATTCTCAAAGGCCCTGACAAAAAAAAAAAAAACCCTGCATTCAAAAAGAACTAAAGGTCATGGAAATAATATAACTATTTTTAAATTTATATTTAATAATGCAGTTTTTAGGCATTCCTTCAAAATATTATTAGTGATTTATAAAAAATAAAAAGACTCAGCAGTAGTCACTATTTGAATCAGCATCAAAGTCTAACTAGTCTGTAAATGATTTTATGGATTAGAATTCATCTTGCTCATTTGAAGACACTTATGTGAATAGAAAAATCTATGCATCTAATTTGCCATAATCCAGTCCTGAAGACTGGATATGTGAAATTTTTGAAAATGTGTGGCTTTGATGGACACTCCCACGTACATCCTCCTTGACTTCAAGTTCTAGTTTCTAGGCTTGGTTTTAACATGTTCAGTGTTTAGTTTTAGAGACTAAAGGAGAATTGAAAATGAGAATGATATAAGAAAAATATATTCAAAATGAATATTGAAAAAATCAGAAAGTACACTTAGAGACCCTTAAATATTCACAGAGTTTGGCATGCTTTTTTTTCACTGTACTCTCACTCTCTCCCCCACATTTATGGTGGTAATAAATTTGCACAGATCAAAACACCCCTGGGAGTAACAGAGACCCAAATCACTGATCAGTGGGTGCATCACGGCAGGTTCTAGCCAGCACCAGCAGGTCTTTTATAGCCCAAGGCCAGTTCTGATATCTGCAAACTATAACATGGGGAAACTCTTTACATCCAAGGAGCCACATAGGAAAGCCGGCCCAGTTAGAGATTCCCAGGAAAGTCATTGTGAAACATTGAACGCCATCCATAGTTTTATGCCTATGAAATAATACCCTACCTGAAATTGAATAAAGCAAGTTCATTCTGTCCTGAAGTTTGGAGTACTCCACAACTCCTGCACATGCTTTGAACTCAGATTGTAAATCACCAGATGTCTCCAAAGCTCAAAGTTTTACATATTGTTGAGAACTAGTTAACTTAACGGCACGGAGTTATAAACACATCCTTTCTATGTGAAGTGAATAAAAGGATGCTTCTTGTAAATGAGATTGAAATATGCCACATAAGATTCCTGTATTTACTTACCGATGTATTTCTGAATAATAGGATTGAAAGGTGCTAAAGCAAGGATAACAAGTTGTGTGTTCTTTCACATACTGCTTGCAGTTGATTAAATTGACACAAACTTAAGGAAAATAGATCAGCTCTATACATCATCTTAAAATATCAATATCTTTTGATATTTTAATGGAATTTTTATAATTCCATGTCTAAGAATTTATAACAGAGACACATAAAAGGTTAAATGCACAGTCGCTCACTATGTAGCTATACAATGTAATAAATATACAAAATTAAATGCCAGAAATGTAAAAATGATTAAATATTTTATAGTAAATAGTTATGATCGAAAGTATACTATGCAAAAATGACAACAGATACATGTTACATGTTTAAAGGCATGGAGAAGATCAATTGCTATATAGTAAGTAAAAATCACACAATAGAAATGTAAGTTACAGTGTGATGCTTATATTAATAGTTATGTATTGTGTCTATAACAAAGAGGACAAAATGTTGATTTCAATAAATTATCATAAATTAAAATAAAGATATTGAAATTTAAAGTTCACTTTTCTTAGGCTTACAACTTTATGGAGAACATTCATTTGCTGGTATCCCATACAAACCACAGAACATGAGAGAGAATCCCCATTAAATCAAATGCAGTTATGTACTTTACAGAAGATCATAGGTCACTCAACATCTAGCTAAAGCTGCTATGATGTGTTTCTTTTAAAGTATAACTCTAGAAACACATCTTTTGAAATATCTAGGCCTGTAATTATGCAATTTGAACAAAAATAAGTGAAACTAAAAGAATTGTGACAATGGACACCCACATATTGGGGAGAGATCTCCATAAAGACATTTTTCATATAATGCAGGGCAAAATATGGGCTTTGTTCTTCAGTACCTGCTGCATCATGTCCTTTAGGGAGGAATCTTAAAGTGTATAATCTTATAACTCTTTTCTCTACTATAGATGAGATCCCAGCACAAAACTTAACATTGAGAAATAAAATTTGGATTTGTGATAGTTTCTGAAGGTTGAAGGAGTCTATAAAGCAAAACAAAACACATAATATTACTTCTCCATTGTTCATTTTGTGAACACCAGACACTGTTTATATGGCTTATATTTTATTGTTAAAATGGAAGCCAATATTATCAAGTTTTCAAAGTTACAATATAGACCAACTAAAATTTTACAACTAAACTGAGAAAAGATAAAAATTCCTGCCAGGAAAAAAAAACAAAATTGATTTTGTTTACTTTTGTTTGAAGCAAAAGCAGATAGAAGTTAGAGCTCCTGTTTCTAAGATAGTATTATTTATAAGCATGACCACAGATGAACTGCCTTAATGCATATATTAACTGCCAACTTATACTTTTTAAAGAGTAAACTATCAGAAGACTGTGTAAGTTAAAATGAATAATAAAACATAAAATATTCCTCCCCAAATTAAAATATAATGCCTATGGCCAAATGTAATGAGAAAAATCATAAACATCTGTAATGCTATTTTCTCTTTTATTTCATGATTTCTTTATAATTCACTGCAGCTGATATAGATACCCGGAACACAGAGCTGGAAGAATAACTTGGAGAGTAAGATGGACAAAAACAACTGGAGAGTACTATAGACTCAGTATGGAGACAGACACTTTTTTTTCCACACTCGGAAGATATGCTAACTTGGGAACATACATATACAATTGACATCAGGAGGCTAAGGAAAGAGAGTGGGCACTGAAACACGGCTTAAAACGCCCTACATGTTCCGTTGCCTCTCTCTTTACTTGTATGTAACATCATCTCTTTTTCATATTATGCTTTAGTTAAAGCAATATAGTCCTTTTCCTATAGACATGCTATAAATCACCTTTCTATTTTCTTTTGACTGTGCTCAGAATGCTGGTCTGCCCGTGCAATTCCTTCCTTCTCTCATGGTTCAGTGTTGCACACCCATTAACATTATCCCAGTGTTTGTTCAAAGGAACTGGATAGCTACTAAATCAGCAACTGAGGAGTCAAATCTTAGAAGCTAGTGAAGCACGTATTTTCTGCATCCTACTTTGCCCCTGGGATTCTTACCTACTCTTGAATAAGGTGCAAGTCTGAGAAATGCTACAAAGGAATTCTGCTTACAGGTGGAAAATCTACCAGGATTCAAAGCTTCAAAGCCAGCTCTGAGAAACTCAAAGTCAGATATTAGATTGGGATTGCCCAGGTATCCAGAAATTGGTGAACTGGATTCCTAAACGAGGTTATACAAAGAAGAGAAACAGATACTCTACACTGGCTTTTCCCTCAAGACATTTGTCAAGCAGAAGTGTCTTCAATGCAGAGGAGTGATTTTGGATAGCTCACTGTGTTGGCAACACGAAAGTTGAGATACAAAATTCACTAAATAAGAGACTATACAATCTTGAATGCATATTTGCAACCAATGGAAGTTCATAAGAAAGGAATGGGAGTAAATCCAAGGAGAAAAAAAATAATAAAAATAGGAGGAAGGTGGAAGGATGGGAGAAAAAGGAAAATGAAAGGAAGAATGAAAGAAAGCAGGAAGGAAGGAACTTTGATATTAGCAATCAGTCAACTTCCCTGATTGGATTGGAGCCATCTGCTCCCCTGAGCCTGACAAATGAGAGTGTAAATTATCTTTGGAGCAAACATCAGAGACACATTGAAATGCCTAACATAGTGTGACTGGAGTACAAGCTTGGAGAAGAGAAAGAATGAGGAAGTCGAAACATTTAAAGAAATAATGATTAAGAACTTTCTAAAACTGATTAAAGATATAAAGTCAGATTAAAGAAATCCTATAAAACACCTGAAAATAAATAAGGAATAACTACACAACTAAATATCTTATAAAGTCTTTGAAAACCAAAGACAAAAAGAAAAATATATGTCAAAAGTAGCCATAAGGAGGAAAATAAAATGTATCTTCAAAGCTATGAAATTAAAAGAGCGGTTGAAAAAAATTTTTTAAAAGCTTAAAGTAAAATACTGTCAATCTAGAGCCTTAGATGTAGTGATAATTACCTTGAAAATTGAGAAAAAATAATCCTTATTTTCAAATTAAAAAGTAAACAAATAATTTGCTGTCAATAGAACAATATTAATAGAATTTTAAGTGTATGATAGTATATTACAAAGTTGGACAGCAGATTTCTAGAACATATTCATTTTGTTTAATGAGGCTTTAAGCCTACTAATTATCAATTCCCACATCTTCTCTTTCTCCCCAGGTCCTGGCACCCACCAGTATAAAAGGAATATTAAAATCAGTCTTTAAACAAAAAGAAAACAAATAAAGAAAAACAGAAAGAGGAAATTCAGACAGTACTATCAAAAAAAAAAGGTAATATTAAGTAAGTATACATTGACACTGATAAAAAGTGAAAGTAATTTTTGGAGGGTTGTCTATATCTATCTATCTATCTATATATATATATATATATATATCATACTGAAATTTCAGTGTATAAAACACAGGTGAAAAGAGTCTATGTGATAAAAGGAGGGAAAATTAATTGAATTTTCTTTGTAGAATTTACTGGTTCTAAAAGCATGGGTTTGATTCCTCTGTTGGAGCTTTATTAATGAATATATGTGAAAATAATAAATAGAACATATGTATCTGTGTATGAAGGTTTTAGAATCTCATTACAGTCAAATATTAAAAAATGGGTATCAACATTACTAATAATAATTATAGCTGATAGTTACTGAAAATTTTTTATCCAATGATAAGAATATTCATGTTCATGAAGTGTTTACAAATTCTTACAGGGACAATACCATCACTATAATAAATACATATCTAAGATGATATCTTTATAGCATTAAAATGTTAAATATTGAGATATGTTTTATTTTAAAATGCAATTTTAGTAATTGAACACATGTACATTCTCAAGGCCATAGTAATTTGGTGGTAGCACAGGAATTATGAGACTTCCAGGTACTTTACATGTAACACAGGAAATATTATAGAAAATTATTTGCTGACCTAAATATTTAACCTGTCAGGAGAAAATAAATATATTTCAGTAGAGGTAAAGTCTTTCCCCCTTGAATTCATTAATAACAGTTTATAGATGGATCCTCTATGAGAACAGGGTTTTTGTTTTTTTGTTTTTTTGAGTAGGTGATAAGAAAATTCAAAGCAAAATTTAACGCAATTTAAGATTTCCCTGTCAAACTGAGAGTGGCAGTTTTCTCTATAAACAATGTTTTGTTGACTTATGATTATATGATACGGCATTTTTGGATTTTTGGCAAGGCAAAGGGTGAAAGTAAACTGAACTCTAGGTTTGACTTCCCATAAAAATGCCACTAACTATCAATCAAACTCCTCACCCCAAAACTATAAGACCTGTCAATCCACTTAAAAAAAGAAAAAGAAAAAACTTTGGTGGTGTATAGAAACTAAGTATTTGGTGGAGGTCATAATGTAGTATAAAAAGATGCTGAATTATAATGTCATATACCTGAAACCTATAGAATGTTTTAAATCAGTGTTACTTCAATAAAAATAAAAATTCACAAATAGTCCAGCAAAATGAAATGATTCCTCTGATAGTTCTGGAGCTTAGAAAATGAAGGTTATGGGGGCCTCCCTGGTGGCGCAGTGGTTGAGTGCTGGGCTGTGGAGCTGTCGGCAGCTGCGAAGCGAGTTCGACGCCCAGCCAGGGAGAATCCCACATGGTGCGGCAGACCTCTCCTGCCTCGCCCGCTGCTCCCCTCAGCAGTGTATTTCTGATCTGCCTGTTCTGCTCCCCACTCTGTCTCTGGTGAACCCTCTCGCCGCCCCACACCTCTGGCCTGTACCCCAGCTTGTATGTAAAAAAAAAAAAAAAAAAAAAAAAAAAAGAAAATGAAGGTTATGTATGGGTATTGTTTTTCTTTTTGAGATCAAAGCAATTTTAATTTTATTTCATTACAAAGACACTAAGTCTGAGTCACACATTTCATCATCATGAATGTAATTATGAATGTGATTTCTGACGGTTTATTCATTACAGGTTTAATGAAATTTGACTATAATTAACTAGTGTAATGTTTGTTAAAATTGGATTTTACTTTTATTATTTCACAAAAATTAAATACCCATGTAGTTGTTTCTTTGATGATCAATTTGTATTGTTCCCTTCTTTGGGGGCAACACACTTATAATTTCTAAATTTCAACCACTGTTCATAAAGTAAGCTAAATTAAGAATGTTTCTTAGAAAATATAAATATGAATGTGAAGAGAGACCAACCTACAACATGGAGAATAGAGAGGCTAGAATCAGCCTCTTCCTTGAAAAATACCTAGAAAATAACACCGGCAAGTGCTCCGAGAAAAATCTGGATCTTTCAAACCAGACATAAAGCTCAAGGACATCCCCAGGGAGTTTGAGAACTAAGATCGATGGCCTCTGAGAAGAAAGAATAGAAGGAGGTGAGGGAGAACATGTCAGGGATGGGAACTGACTTCCCAAGCCATGCCCAGAGAAACCAGAGCATTGCAAAATTCCTTGGAGGATCTTTCCTGACACAAGAGTGGGCCTGACGTGGCAGCTTGGCATACTATGACACAGGAAACTGGGAATCCTGCAATTGGAGCAGCTTGCCCATTGAAAGCTCCTTCGTCCACACTTTCCAGAAGAGAGCAAAGAAAAGCCAAGTAGAGTCAGGCCTGACTCAATAAAAAGCTCTACACTAGAGAACAACTTTAGAGTGAATTCACAATTGCCTCCAGGAAGGCAAAGCAATGGCACCTATACTTTCCAGCCTTGCAAAAGCAGTCATTGAGGCAAAGGTGGAGCAGCAGCAGCTATTGTGGGGGGTCACAGTGTTAAGTGGGCTCCCATGAGCCCACTATACACACAGCATCACCTTTAAGCCAAGTGTAAATTACTCCCAGAGTGCCTGTACATCTGGATAGCGCCCTTCCAAATGGAGGACCAAAGCTTCACAGGTCATGATCCCTGGAAGAAAGGAAATTACAAGGAGTTTGGGAGGGAAGTAAAGACAACATACGCACAGAATACAATTACTATGGAACAAAACAAGACTAACATCACTCAATCAAGATCAATATTAAAGTCCACCTACATCCACCTCATGCTGAGGTAAACTAAGAAGAGAAACAACAACAACCACAAAAAAAAAAAAACCTCCCAGCACCCAACCATACACACACACACACACACAAATAGCAACAAATAAGAAAATATACATGCCTAGGAAGCAAGTAACATCTCAAAACAAGATGGAAAAGCAAAATGAGAAGGGCAGAAGTCCCAAGACAAGTATAAAAGAGACAGAAATAGAGAAACTATCTGACATGACTTCAAAACAACTGTGTTAAAAATGTTAAATCATACACTGGAAGGCTAGTTACAGGCAGACAGGCAGAAACAAGAGTTCAGAAAGGAGATCTGGGAACAAAGAGTTCTTCACTTAAGAGACTGAATATATAAAAACATCACAAAAAGAGATTCTGAATGAAATGCAGACAGACTTGGTACTTTAAACAGAATCAAAATCGTGATGAATGTCAGCTGTAGAAAAACTCAAACATTTAGAAAACACAGTGTTAAGACCAAGGGAAAAATGAACAAATTCTATGAAAAATATTAGATTCAATTAGAAAAGGAAACTTGCAAATGAATGGACTATCAGGAAGGGAAAAGGAAAAAAAAAAGACTAGAAAACCTATTCAGAAAAATAATAAATGAGTACTTCCAAAACCTACAGAATAAACTAAATATAGAAGTCCAGCAAGCGAGAACACCTAAAGTCTTAAATACAAAAAAGTCTACACCTAGACATATCACTGTCAAACTGTCAAAAATCAAAGATAAAGAAAAAATAATTGTAGGAAACAAGGGGGAAAAACAATAATTTACACTGGTCAACATTGAGATCATTACTGACTTAAAAAGGCCCTAATCTGTAGTATCTTAGTGTGCTGAACATGAACATAACCCTGAAAATTTTTATTAGCTCTCGTTTTGAAGATATTTCATATAATTCATTTTATGTTTCACTGTGTAAATTTATTCAGTAGGACTTCAACAACATCCTAAATCAGCCTAGAACGATGTAATATTGCATCATATTGCATAATACCATCATGTTCACATCATCCAGAGTTGACTGTATCATTTTCTGATGCAATGCACTATTACTGCCAGGCAACTGCTGAAGTAAGCTGACATCAGCAGTGCATTATATAAAGCCCTGTTGGAAAGGTTTAGCATTGAAAATATTTCAGACTTTGTGAGAGACAGTTTAAGCTACTGTTCCATAGAACTGTTCTTATTTTATCCATTTTAGCACAATACAGAACAGTAATGCCTCAAAAGTGCATTAACAGCATGGACAATTTCTGCTCTATTTGTGGGGAAGTAACATTTGCCAACTAGAAGAAAAGCATCACTTCTCAAGTGAAGAAGGCTTCTCATCTTTACTTGGGATGCAAGGTTGGTGACCAAGACAAGCCTTGGGCCCCACATACATGCTGTGATACATGAACAACACAACTTTCACAGTGGTTAAATGGCAAAAGACCATCAATGCCGTTTGCAGTCTCCATGGTGTGGAGAGAGCCAAGCAACCATATAAAAGACTGTTACTTCTGTTTGGTTCCTCCTCTTTCTGGCAGAATAATGAAGCAAAAGAAGTCAAGAATAGTCTACCCAAACATTCCGGCTGCATTGAGACCAGTTCCACCTGGTGAGGGACTTCCCATTCCAGAAACTCCAGCAGAATATTCTCTTGATTCATCTGATGAGGACAAGGGTGAGCCGACCTGTTCTCCTGTTCCATCAGCATGCAGTGATCCAGATATTCACTGTGGTGCATCATCAACCCCACACACAGACTAACACAAGAAGAACTAAATGACAGGGTTTGTGATTTTGACTTATCCAAGAACAAGGCAGAATTGCTACGATCAAGACTTCAACAATGGAATTTGTCTGAAGAAGATGTCGCCATTACTTTATAGTGAAAACACCACCAGCCTTTCTTCAGAAAGGAAAGTATTCTGGTATTCTGTTCCGATATTGAAGGCTTCATGAATGCCTTCGAAATCACTCATGACCCATGAGAATGGAGACTATTTCTAGACTCTTCAAAACAGAGTGTTAAGGCTGTGCTTTTGCACAATGGAAACCATCTTCCATCTATTCCATTCCTGAACAGCTGTAAACAGACAAGCAAAGAAATCTAAGACGTAGTCTATGACTTGATTTTTTACAGGTATTAACCATAGTCCTATTACTATTGGCATGCATTTCGTGATGTAAACATCAATTTATTGCAGATTACCAAAAATGCTAGAGCCAAAATTAGAATTTGACTGTCATATTTGTGTTGAGCACATACAAATTGATAGGAAATGACTAATTTTATTTCAGTAACATGAGGTTTGTGAAAATTTGTTGACCAATGTAATCAGTTTTTGGGAGTGAGATGCAGATATCACCATATTTTAAAAGGTCTTCCTTCCACATCCTACCCTTGAAAATCCTAATGTGAAGTCATCAAACATCAGACTAAATATTGAGCTAAGAAAAAAAAAATAGGGCCAACTAAACCTAAAGGCAGTATAGAAAGGTGGAAAGAGACATAGTAAATTCTTTATTTCCTTAACATTCATACCAAATAATTTATATGTAGCATGATATGAAAGGTGATTAAAGATTAAGAGAATTAAATAGTTCAATCACAATATAAAACAAGGTAATACAATTATGGCCAAGAATATTAGTGCATCAGCCCAAGAAGATGAAGACAAAGACACACACACAAACAAACACACACACACACACACACACTTGTAATCCACTTCAAAGGTGAATAAAACAAATATTTGTTAAATATGAAGCTTAGCTACAACTGACAGAGAAAGTTTGAAAAGTAAAAGATGATTAAAGAAAAATATAGAAAATGTAAATGAAAAGAGAATAAGAAGCATAATCTTTTATCAACTATTTGAACATTAGGAGGAATAAATTTTTCCCACACAAATAAAAGCAGTCTAAAAGAGTAAACTAAATCATGAAAATCTGTCTTAAGTATTCCCCCCAACTAATAACCTAGTGTCAGAGTTGATAAAAACAAATTTAAAACAATTATAAAAACCTAAAAGTTACATAAAATATTGACAGTTGTAATAAGATTTTATGACTCTAAGATCAAACAGTAGAACTTCAATATTCACAAATAAAATACACGAAAAGTAAGGAGAAACAAGTACAAATTAATGACTGAAAATATTATGTTTTAGAATCAATGGATTGCAACCTGGAAAGCAAAAACTTATAACTCTAAGTATTAATAATACAAATTAAGAAGAGACAAAATATATTGACCATGAAATCCAAGAAGTAAAAACAAGCATAAAAAAACATATAATAAGGAAAGCAGTAAAAAGAAACAAAGGCATATAAAAGTTGAAATCTGTGAACTAGAAAACAGATATTAAAACCAGTAAATAAATCAGTTATATGTTTTTTCTTTAACAAAAATGGGAAAAAATAAAATAGATAAACCAATTGTCAAGTTAATTAAATGGAAAGGAGAAGGAAAAAAAAACACATTACCAGAATATATTAGAAAAAAAGGTGCAGGTAATGATTTTGGTAAATATTAAATAAATGAATTTTAAATCATGGCATAAATGAAACCACCAGTATAAAGAGAATAATTTCAATGCTATTTCATTTGTTCTAAAGTGTAAAATTAAAAAGAAAGCATTTGAAGACTTTTTGTAAAGATAGCATAATGTTAATAACAAAATTGATTAAAGATAGAAATTAGATTATGCATAAATTAGTATTTTTTGCATTATGAAGACTACTAAATATATGTGGGCCTCCCTGATGGCTAGGGGTTACATCTCAGAACTATAACCACTGCAGCCTGAGTTAGAGGCCGGCCAGGGATCTTCCCACATGGCGCAGCAGACTGTTCCTGTCACCACTGCTGCACCACTTAGCAGTGTATTTCACTAGATCCCCCTGTTCTGCTGCCTACTTTGTCTCTGGTAAATACTCTCACAACCACCTGGCCCCCTGCACCTCTGGCCTACATCCCAGTTCTTCTATGCAAAAGTTTAAAAAAAAAAAGAGAGAAGCAAATAAATGAAAGTTTTTTTTTTTTTTAAAGACTACTAGATACACTCACAATAGGAATGACGATGGGTTAACCTTAAAGTTCACTATTATGAACTATTCAGTGAATATTCTGAGCTATTAAAGTGATTCCTGGGAATGGCCTCCCTGGGGGCGCTGGGCTGTGGAACTGTTGGCAGTGAGTTCGACAACCAGCCGGGGAGATTCCCACATGGCGTGGCAGACCTCTCCTACCTCACCCACTGCTTCCCTCAGCAGTGTGTTTCCGTTGATCTGCCCCACTCCCCATTCTGTCTCTGGTGAACCCTCTTGCAGTCCCACGCCTCTGATCTGTATCTCAGCTTGTATGCCTAAATACATAAATACATAAATCTTAAAAAAAAAAAAAAAGGATTCCTGGGAGACGAATTGCCTATGCATAGGTTTTGTGTATTGTCATATTAATTAGATATTAACAAATATACACACACACACACACACACACACACACAAAGTGCTTACAATAATTAACCTGGAATATATACAATTTATAAACTGCTGTTTATATAAATTAACTTTGGTATTATTAGTTCTTAATATTCTCTAGACTGGTGGTTATGAAATATCTTATTACTGACTATTACTAAAGTTGTATACTTTTGGTTGATTCATCTTAATTAATTGCCAGTTTAAAATTTTTGTTCATGTTTTATGTTGCATTGTTTGTAGAACATTGTTAATCTCTTCTAAAAGTCTATAACATATCTTTCCATTTTTATAGTATTGTTTGATAAAAAGTTTTTAACTTACATTGAATTTCATCAATCATTTTTTATGGACTGTGATTTTTGTATTTTAGATAAGAATTCTCCGAAAAGGATACCATTATGAAAATTAAAAGGCAAGTCACTGACTTATATTTGCAAAGCATATGGATGATAAAGTTCAGGATATGTAAAAAATACTTTACAACTCAATAATAAGTATTAAGACATACATTTGAATAAAAATTCAGCAAAACATTTGAGCACTTTATCAAAGAAGATGCCTGGATGGAATATAAGCACATAAAATAATTAGTAATTAGGAAAATATGCAAATTAAAACCACAGAGATTATAGTGCACACACATTATAAAGGGAAAATTAATGGGTTTGATTATACTGAGTGTTGACTATTTGTTGCAATTGGATCCCTCATACATTGCTTCTAGGAATACAAAATGTTATAGCAACTTTTAGAAACAGTTTGGCATTTTCATAGAAGGGGGTCTGTGCATTTATTGTACGACCTATGCAGCTGATTCTTACATTACCTGAAAAATATAAGGACATGCCCATATAAAGACTTACAGTCCAATGCCCATGTCTGCTTTCGTCATAGTAAACAAAACTTGGAAATAACTCAAATGGTAATGCTGAATGAATAAAGATAGTGTAGTATATCTATAAAGTTTAAAATTAGTCAATGATAAACTTAAACAAACCACAGATCTTCCTTGATTTATGATGGGATTATGTCCTGATAGACCTATCATAAATTGCAAATATCATAAATCCAAAAGGCATTTAATATACTTAACCTATAGGACATCATAACTTAGCCGAGCTTACCTTAAAATACTTACATTACCTATAGTTTGGCTAAATAATCTAACCCAAGACCTATTTTATAGTAAAACATTGAAGATCTCATGTGACTTATTGGACATGGTATATTGCAGATTATTAGTTGTTTATGCTTGTGATCGGAAGGCTGGCTGGGAGGCATGTCTGCCCAATATCAGAGCAGCCTATCTAAAGGAAGATCCCATTAATTGTAAGTTAAATGAAAGTTGTTGACCATGATCTTTCTGTTAGTAAGTTACAAGCTTACTTGTGTATTCAGAGCCACATCCAAGTCTTTACTGGAATGATTAACACTCAACTCCATCTTCCATGTTTTTGCAGAGGAGTCATTAAAGGCTACCTTTCTGCTATGAATTAAACTTGTTAGCAATTAGAATACTACAAACCTATAATTTAAAAAAAAGTCATCAACTTACATCAACTTATCCACTACATTCTGAACCGTGGTATGCTTTATCCAAATAGATCTGATTTTTTGCCTAACACTTTAGAACAAATATAGCAAACTCTAAAAATCCAGAACACTGCTCAACTAATTTCTCAAACCAACCAAAACACTTCCTCTTATCTGCTTTTTTATTTACCACTTAAACATAAAAACTCATGGTTAAACCTCCTGAAAGTGTGTCCCCTCAGAGAGTTCTAAGCACCTAACATCCATTGCAAAGGAGGAATGAATTGAGATCCCCAAATTCATAAAGGTAGTACGAAACTTGGGATCATATCAGAGGAAGGAGTCTGCTGAATATTCTTAAGCTCATCCTAAATCTAAGAAACAAAATTCTAATTTTCCAGAGTTGGAATTAAAAGTTAGCTATTAATAGTCTAGGTATCTATTATGCAATGTTTGAATATACTTACCACTGTGAATTATACTCTTAAAATTTTAATGTTATATGCTGTTAACATAATAAAAAAGCTAAATATAGTGGAAGAGGACTGTAATGTCACATCACAGTACAACTGGTCATAGAATTTTCCTGATAAGTCTTACTTAATTTTAACTTCTATTTCAATTTATAAACATATTCCATTCATTCCAGCATAAACTTTCATTTCAGTGGCTAGTGATTTGCCTTCAAAAATTATATTGTAATGTAATCCACAACAGCCTCTTATGTAAAAATTGCAATGCAAAAACAATTTGGCTGTAAGAACTAGCACACAATCATCAACATTGATTTTGTCACCTTGGATAGCCAGGCAAATGAACTCTTCCGCATTCAAAGCTCTATTTATAGTTCTCCTAAGCTGTTCATTGCACAGAAGTGACCTCAGGAAGGTAAGAGTCAATTCACATTGAAATATACTTGCATAGTTACATTCTTATGTTGATTCCCCAAACCCATCCCCATCTCTGGATCTCTGGTGATCCATTTAAAGTAACTAAGCATCCCCTAAAACCCAAAGACTATTAACTCAAAACTACACTACAGTTTAGGGCCATTTGTGTTTAAATTTCTATTGTCTCTTTCCAAGGCTTCAGTTTTTCTAGAAAGAAACAGAATCAACTGGTGATGCCTTTTGATATTTTTACAAATCAAACAGACACAGTTTTTCTAACATGTAATCTCAACTCATTTTTGAGAATCTTTTCCTTTTATCTGTTTGAGAGGATGAACATTTTGTATTATTCTCACATTTCTTTAACATGAAGATTCTCAAATTCCCAAGTTTCTCATTTTTTGAAATAGAAATAATTATCACCTGATAACCTTCTTTAAAATAGCCACTCTTATATACATTCTACAAATCAGAAAACCATAGTGTTCACAAATTTTTCTTTAGTTAAAAAAAAAAAAATTTAAGGGACTCAAGTACACCTTTACTCAACACGTATATTCAGAGGAATCAATCATTCCAATCTACTATGACTTTTATATGATATCTATTTCCACAGTAAAATTGTATAACGAATGTCACCAAACTTAGTGGCTTAAACTATTTGTTTTTGATTCTCCTGAGTACGTGGGTGAGCCGGGTTTTTCTGAGTGAGCTTATTGGGCTCCCCTGACTTTGCCCAAACTCACTCTTGCAGCTGGTCTTCTGATGGGGAGCCCTATCAGCTCTACAATGTGCTACGCTGACTGTTTCAGAGTAGCACAGAAAAGGTCAGAAATATAAAAAAGAGAAAAAACACTCTGAGAGTCCTACCAAACAAGCGATTCAACTTACGTAATCTTCTGTTATCCATGACTAACTCTATATATCTTCATTATTCCATTGTGATTTAAATATTTATTTATGACAGAAGACTCCTAACACTTCTATTTTACATGGATATCTGAACCACTGGCTACTGGATTTTATTTTATAAAATCAAGCAAATAAAAAGAAATAAAAATATTTTTTTAAAAACCAGTAATACAAAAACAATCTCTCTCTCACACACAATTTTTCATTTTGGCTCTCTGGCTCTCTCGCTCTTCTCTCTCCCTCTTCTATACTCACATGCACATACACACATATACACAGAGGCATGGGGACCTTTTCATTTTTCAGTCACTTTATGTTGCCAGGAATTTTATTAAGTCCGGTAGATTTGCTTTCTTAACATTAAATGATACCAGTTTCTTTAACAGTCTTGGTTTGATGAATTTTCATAATTACTAAATGTCTCAGGAATAGCATAGTGCCCTCTTATTTGGGATCATTCCTCCTTGCCTTTAACCATTCTGTTATAGAGGGAATTACCAAGCGTTGTGTCCAAGAACACTAAAGATATTTTGAACACTTGAGCAAAATCAGACTAATTAGTGAATTCCTCTGTGACATTTTATATCTAAGGTCTAAAGTATGATGTGCAATGTCCCTTACAAAGCAAAATTGAAGAATAGCAGCCTGAGAGTTGCCAGTGCAATGGAGAATTATAGCTAGTCAGCTATAAAAGTCTAAAAGATGTGAAAAAATACAAAGGTGAAGATGTAGGAAATGAGCAACACCTGATGTCTTTCAAATCCCTGTTCTCAATCATTTCTGAAACTACTTAATGCTTTGTGGTTCCTAAACTCTGGCTCAATAAACCATAAATTCCACTTTCTCAGTAAGTGTTCCAGTTGGATTTCTGCCATTTGCAATCAAAATGAGTCCTGACTGGGTATCTGATAAATGCTTTATTTTTTCTATGACTGATTTTTCCCTCATTCATCTACTAGATTCAGTAACTGCATAGTGTGAGACTGGATTAATGTTCATCATAAAAAGAGAATCAGTCTTCAAAGCAAAATTTTTTATCCATCCCATTCTGGATTTTAACAGCTTCTTTTAGATTACTGAAAGACTCAAACATATTTTCAGCTTCTATTGATGGACCAACATTTTGGCAACAAAATCACTACAGTATATAAATAGCAATCATTAATTCAAAATAAAAATTAAATCATTACTCAGTAATTCAAATGTATTCCCACTTGTCCAAAAAATAATGGTATTTCCTTTTTACTAGACTTTTATTTTTATAGCCATAGATTATTTGTACAGTCAGTCAAAATAGATTGACTAAAATCTCAGTATGTCTCAAGTGCATAATAGAACATACTATGATACAAACCTTAAAAAATTATGAAAAGTTTCCATTCATCATTGTGGTTTAAGTTGAATTATTAGCTAATTTATTTTACTTGGGAAAATAAATGTATTATAAAACACTAACAGTCTTTATGTGAAGTTTAAATTTTATGTGTTTGTTTGACCGGACTGAGGGATTCCCAGAATATTGTAAGGCATTATTTTAGGAGTGTCTGTGAGGGTGTTTCTGGAAGAGACAGAACTTGAATTGGTTTAGTGAGTAAAGATCATCCTCTGCAGTCAGGGTGGGAATTGTTCATTCCTTGAGGATTTAAATAGAATAAAAAGGTGGCAGAAGAGTGAATGTATTTTCTATTTGAGGTAGATATCCATCTTGTCACCTCAGACGTCAGTGATCATGGTTCTCAGACCTTCAAACTGGGACAGGAACTTATACCATCACTTCCCTGGTCCTCAGTTCTCCAGGTTTGGACTGGAACTACACCACTGACTTTTCTATGCCTTCAGTGCCCAGATGGCAGATCAAGGGCCTTTCAACCACTATCATTGCATGAGGCAATCCTTCATAACAAATCTCTTTCCATGTATCCCTATAGAGCCTGTTGATTGTTTCTCTAGAAGACCCTGACTAATACATCTTTAGTATAGTTAAATTAATCAGAACCAGATGAATGACATCATGGAGTAGAGAGAAAATTTATCCTCTATGCCAAACAAAGTTTATCATTCTGAATGAACAGTTTTCTATAATTCTAAAAGCTGTACATTATGAAAAAAAAAAGTTCAAGGTTACAAGTTAGTTGTTCTTGGAATTATTAAAATATTTCAATATTATAGAAAAGATCTTTTACTCTTTTTAGAAAAAACATTCTGAAGGATAGTCTTCATTATCTTTGTAATCGAAAATAATGGATAATCCATTCCTTTGCATGATCAAAAAGTACTTGTGTGAATAGCTTCTTAAATATTATCATTAAAGTTTTATCACCAAATATTAGCTTGACATTTGTAGCCTCAAGTATCAACTCCAGTTTTAATCAAAATTGGATGAAAAATATCTGGGCCTTAAAACACATTTCTAATGCATAAAAGAATTGGAGATCATAATAGGGGCCACCACACAAATATCTAAAAATATTACAAAGTAATTAGTTTGGCCAAACTGTGTTTGAAAAGATAGTGAAAGTACAGGAATTAGAGAAAGTCAGTATCCACATATTAGTGTACCCCAGTACAACCTCGTCTTAACTAATTTACAATGACTTATTCCAAATAACTCTACATTCTAAAGTACTGGGGATTACGACTTCAACATGTCTTTTTGAGAGAGACAACTTAGCCATATTAGGGCATCCTAAGCCGAAGAGCATGTTCAAAATAGAAGCCTCAATTTGAAGAAAAACTGTAAATTTCACAATTCATCTTCTTTGGTTAGATTTAAAGAACTTGTTTTGTTTGATTTTTCCTTAGAAGACCACTAACTTCTATCCTGAGGCTCCTTCCTGACATCAGGATTCTTTCACCCATTCATCAGAGTCTCTTGACAATAATCATCACTTTCTTTTGCTTTAAAATATCTTTTTCCTATTTACTGGGAAATTTTAGTGTGCATGAAAATCTTTAAGTTGTAGTATTTTTAAGGGTTGAATTTTGTCCTCTAAAAAAAGATACGTTGTGTTGTGTTCTAAAGTCTAGTTCTTTTTCAAAAAAGTGGCCTTATTTGGAGTTAGAATCTTCACAAGAATAATCAATTTAAAAAAAGTTATTGGGGGTGCTCCTAATCCAATATGAATGGTATTTTATAGAAAGAGGAAATTTGGATGAAGAGAAATGCCCACAGGCAGAAACCTATGTAAAGATGAAGGCAGAGTCTGAATTGATGCATCGACAAGGCAAAGAATGTTAGAGATTACCAGCAAAGTATCAGATGCAAGGGGGAAAGCACTTAACATATTCTCCTTTATAGTCCTCAGAAGGAAGCAATCCTGCCAACACCTTCACCTGGGCCTTCTAACTATACATAAGAAGTCTGAGACATTATATTTCTATTGTTTAAGCTACACTGTGGTACTTTGTCACAGCAATCTTAGAAACTAATGCACTCAATCAGGAAATATAAGCACTAAGATGTTTAGTTTTTTATAAGTAGTTAAGAATTCACACAAAAGCAATAGATAACAGAAGTGTATTTTCTTATCTCTCTATCATCTAGAGAGATTTCTTATCTCTTATCATCTAGTTGTCTTCCCTGCCCATATTTCTATGCCACAGAAGGAGTGGCTTTATTTCATATCTTCTAAAAAGCTGGGGTCCCTGATTCCTAACATTCAGTTCTTTCCACTTGTTTAACACTTTCTCTTATAATTTACAGAGCAACCTTAATGTGACTTCCAGAAGACGTCTAGATCCTATGAAGTTTGTCCCCCAAAGCCCCATTTTTCTGTCATTATTAAAAATAATAAGCTTTTTTAGTTTTTATTCAATGCCTGTCTAAACATCCAATAGAGCAATGACCAGGTTGCTAACGACTATATTCCTGGAACCTATTTCATTTTTTGGCATACATCTGTACCTGAAAATATGTTCTTTTGGACCATGTGATTATTCTACATTCTGACAACGTGCTAATAATTAAAATGTTAGAAAAAGGCTCGTTCAAAGTGATACTTATTGGTGACCAGCTGAAGTTGTTCATATCTTGTCTCTAGTGAAAATTTCCTGACATCACTTGATTGAAATCCTCTATTGCTTGCTTCAAGACTTAACATACCATCACTACTCTGAAGGGAATTCTACTAAAAGACCAGTTAAATTGCTTACTAGAGTATTTTACAAATAAATTTTTAAAAATGCCTGTACAGGTAAACTGTTGTAGTTATAGCTGTAGTAAATTAGGTTATACTTATTTTTCAAAACTGAAGAAATGTTTTGCTGAAGGTTTTATTACTATTTTTTTTTAAAGATTCATTTTTTATTTATGCATACAAGCTGGGATACAGGCCAGAGGCATGGGGCGGCGAGAGGGTTCACCAGAGACAGAGCGGGGAGCAGAACAGGTAGATCAGAAATACACTGCTGAGGGGAGCAGCGGGCGAGGCAGGAGAGGTCTGCCACACCATGTGGGATTCTCCCTGGCCGGTCGTTGAACTCGCGTCGCCACTGCCGACAGCTCCACAGCGCAGCACTCAACCGCTGCGCCACCGGGGAGGCCTGTTTTATTACTATTTTAATGTTACTCAAATTCACATATACTTGCAATTAGAATTGGAACCTATTAACAAGAAATTTGAGTAGCAATAGACAGAGTATTTTCCCAATAAACAGCCTTACTAATTAATTTATAAGATATAATAAAAACTCACTATTTAGAAAGCGACTATGATTGCATTTGAATATAGCCTTGAGTCTATAATATGAGATAATCTAACTTTTAAATGTATGGTTTTTTTTTTTTTAAGATTTATTTATTTATGCATACAAGCTGGGGTACAGGCCAGAGGCGTGGGGCGGCAAGAGGGTTCACCAGAGACAAAGTGGGGAGCAGAATAGGAAGATCAACAAAACACACTGCTGAGGGGAGCAGTGGGCAAGGCAGGAGAGGTCTGCTGCACCATGTGGGATTCTCCCTGGCCGGGTGTCAAATTCGCGTCACCACTGCTGACAGCTCTACAGCACAGGGCTTAAACGCTGCACCACCAGGGAGGCCCTAAATGTATGTTTTAAGATACAAAAAGAAATAGGAAATTTCACTTATATTCATCAAAGAAGCTCTTAAGCAATTTTTAAAATCTACATATGTATGATTTTGAAAAATGAAATTATGTAATTATGAAAAAATTACCTGATTAAAATATATAAACACACACATGCATACACATATGTACATGTATATATGTATATTCACAAGGATACAAAAAGTAGGCTAAATCTCTCTTATTCACAATTACTTTTGCACTGAGAGATTACTTTCAACAATAATTTATTTCCCTTTCAGAAAACTTCAGTTACTGGATATGAACACATATCTACATATTCATGTTTTTCTTTTGTTGACAAGTGGAATCAATTATATTCACATTTTGTATTTGTCCACTTAAAATACAATTTGAATATCCTTAAATAATAGTAAATAAAAATTACTTGTTTCATTAAAACCTGTAAGCTATCCCAATGTGAAATGTATCATAATTTATTTAGCTTGTCTCTCTTTAATGGATATTTAGGTTGCTCGTATATTTTGTTATTAAAATAGATAGTATAAAAAGAATTCGCGTACATAAATCCATATAAACACGGAAGTATATATCTACTCCCAGTTGCTATTTATGTATTTTAAATTTGCCAAATTTCCCATGAAAGAATTTGTATCAATTTGCACTCCTAAAAGAAGACAATTTAATTAGTCATAACCTACTAAAAATACCAGTTAACTATTATATATTATACTATATGTCAAAAACTATATATGTATACACACACAAATGCACACACATGCACACGCACACACACGCGCACACACACACACTTCCAGGGAAAGCAAGAGCTAATCTAAAAGGAGTTATTTCATTCAATAAATATGCATGGCTAAAGTATGCTAGCATGTTTCTAGATGGAGTTTCATCACTGAACGAAACAAACAGAATTCCCAGTCCTCATAATTCTTACATTCTTGCTTGTCATGTCTGAAGCTATGAATACACTAGGTTGTTAAACTATCATAACCAAATTTTCTGCAGCATAAATTTGCTTAAATGAAGACCAAACACAAGACCACTGCATGTTCAATTGACCTCTCCTAGTTAGTCATCATATTAGAAATCACACAGATGGCTTCACCCAAAAATGGACTCTTTCTCTCCTCTGATACCTCATATTAAACCAATCAAGTTAATTTAATTAATTATCAGTTTTGCTGTGAAGCATTTCTTAGAGTGAATTTTCTCCTGATTTTAGTTTCATTGGTCTTAAGGCACAAATCAGTCAATGAATTCTTTTTTAGAAGATAATTCAGAAATACAATTTTTGATAGATAGTTGTGATTAAAATATAAGTGATACCAGTAGTGGAAAAGTAAGGATCAAGACAAATATTAAAAAGTTATGTCACAAACCCAATACTTGCTTCCTGGAATCTTTTAGTCAAGGACTCTTCTGCTCCATGTAATTATGAAAGAATGAATTAGACTTGTAAAGTGGTTTAACCAGGGTCTGTGGTAAATGTCAAAGGAAGGTGGTGCAGTAAAGGAACAGTTAAATGTGTACACTGTATGATCTTTTGGTATCATCTAATAAATATATTTTCCTCAAACAGAATACAGGAAAAAATAATGGTATCGTGAAGGAGAAAGGAAACAATTTTTGCTCAATATCTAGCACTTATAGATGATTGAAACCTATCCTTACTCTATAAATGAGCTTTTCTTTAGTCCTTGTAATCCTTACACATAGGTCTCTATAGAAGACATGAAACAGACAAATTCCCCATACAAGTCACACTTCATCCTCTTTTAAGATTATTTGTGAACAAGTATCTGCCCATGATCGAGTTATCATGAATCAAGATATGTGACAATCAGAAAAGAGCCAGCAACAAAATAATCAACAGATTGATGAAGAATATATATCAGAATAGTTAGGATATAAAACTTTAGCTACTATAGCTCTCAATTTTTTTTCTAAACATAATGCGACAAATTCTGGAAAACCAGTGTGGCACCAGTGAATTAAAAGAACTTGAAATCATTACCTATGTTAAGTGAAAGGAAGGGTTGAATACATAGAAAACAAAAACAGAATAAGCCAGGAGGAAGAAGGAAGAGCTAACTGAAGTACAGTAATATTAAAAACTATCTCTCATTTTATAGTCATCTTTTAAAATGAAAACATGATGACTGTCATCTCTCAAAACAAAAGATGTTGACTGTCAACTGTGCTTTGAACACTTAACTTTATTTGCAGGGGTTTTTATCTAATACCAATTAA
This sequence comes from Scalopus aquaticus, assembly GCA_004024925.1. Classification (NCBI taxonomy): domain Eukaryota; kingdom Metazoa; phylum Chordata; class Mammalia; order Eulipotyphla; family Talpidae; genus Scalopus; species Scalopus aquaticus. The sequence continues at coordinate 23,593 of PVIJ01018865.1, forward strand.
CTTTTCCTTCTTTCACCTCTATTATCTTATTTGTTGACTTGTTCATAAACAGACCATGAACTTTTGTGATTCTAGTGTGTACATTTAAAAGATTCTTCCTCAGACTTTTTTTTACTGTTGTTATTCTTTGAGAATGAGATCAAATATCAATTTCTCTGTGAAAAATTCCATTGACAAGCAAATATAACTACTGAGTCATTACTTTGTTGAGGCTTTCACCAAAACATGTGGCATTGTTAGAGCTACATTAATTAGTGATATTGGCATAATCAATCTCTAAATTGGAATTAGAATTTCAGATAGAAGATTAATGACTTTTGGAACAATGGCTACATTAAAAGGGAGAAAGGAGTGAGTTTCATAATTGCCCCTGAGATTCTATAAATTTAGTTTGTGAGGGATCTAGATTTATTTGTGGAGATTCTTGGGTGAATGAGCCATCTATAGAACACATAATCTGAAGCATGTGTCGAAAAGAATAAACAATAAAAAGGAAGGATTAGGTTGACAACAGGAAAACCCAAGATCAGAATTTATTCAGAAACCAATGCCAGCAACCTCTTTCAGAGAACTTTATCTACAACCAACAATGGCTCTGCTGTCATATTGGGTTCTAGAAATTGGAATTTTATTGACAAAATAAAGAGAGAAAAAGCAAAACAAGGATCCACATATGGACTAAGCATTCAGTGGATTACTAGGACAGGAAAGTAAACCAAAGAAAATATGATAGAAATGCTGGAACCTATATCACCATGAGAATGTCAGACTCAGGACAAGAGAGGCATGGTACCAAACCCCAAACATTTGGGATAGAATTTCAACTCATTCTTACCTAGGAATCACCTAGTTTAGTGATTCTTTTGACCTATATTATTTTCAAAATGACAGTTCTTTAATATGCAAATCTTAAACCCCACTTTCAAAGATTTAGGTCAATATTTAAAAACAAGCAAAATAAAGACATGCTGACAATATGGCGCAATCAAGATCAACCATGTTCTTCCTCTCTATCTACTGTTTCTAATTTCATCTCACCCACTTCTCTAGTGAAAACTTATTTATGTATAGTATCTCACTCTAATTCTTCTCACAGTTGTGTTCCTTGGAAATATTGTTGTATGATAGTTGGGTTTTTTTTTGAAGATTTATTTATTTATGCATACAAGCTGGGGTACAGGCCAGAGGTGTGGGGCAGCGAGAGGGTTCACCTGAGACAGAGAGGGGCGCAGAACAGACAGATAGACGGAAATACACTGTTAAGGGGAGCAGTGGGCGAGGCAGGAGAGGTCTGTGGTGCCATGTGGGAATCTCCCTAGCCGGGTATTGAACTCGCGTCACCGCTGCCATCAGCTCCATAGCACAGCGCTTAACCACTGTGCCACCTGGGAGGCCCTGTATGATAGTTTGTTATCTTTCTTTTACCAAGAATGAATTGAAGTACCTAAGGATGTGCTTTCTCCCCTTTTCAACCTGAAATCCCTGCTCATAAGTAAGCTAATTGCTTTGCTTTGATTTTACATTCAGTAGTATCAACAAGACTCATCTTGACTTAATCCTCACATTTCTGTCAACTGATTCATCAAAAATGTTTGCAATTAATATGCTTATGCTAGTGTTAAGGTACAATTGCAAACCTATAATTAACACTTTAGCATAATTAATATTAAAATTTTGACCATAAATTACAGCTGACAAATGTCTGATTAAAATAAATGGACTGAATAAGTATTCAACAAACATTTATCGACAACTACTGACTGAGCTATAGTAATTAGATGAAGACTGTGGGACAATGACAAATCAATTCCAAAAGGCAAATTTGCCATCTCTTGAAAATGAAAAAAGAATGCAATTGAGCCACATTTTAATTTTAATAATGAGGAAACTCTAGCATATATCCTATGAGCCGGTTAAATGAAATGAAATATTTTATTATATCTAACAATATTTTGATTCAGGAGTAGAAATTTTTTCTGTAAAGAACTATATAATACATATTTTCAGATTTGTAAGCCAAAAAATCTCTATCACAGCTCTTCAGCTTTGCCATTATAATGTGAAAGCAGCCACAGCAATATAGAAAGGTGTGGGTGTGGTTGTGTTCCAACAAACATCATTTACAAAAAATAGGCAGATGACTGAATTGGCCCCCCAGACTATAATATAACAGTGCTACACCAGGGGACATCTTTGAGTCATGGTATATTATATATTGTTGCAGTGAAATGTGAAAAGATATTTTTCTTTT
>PVIJ01018866.1:0-25177 GCA_004024925.1 Scalopus aquaticus
AGTTGTTCTTTGTTCAAACATTAGCCCTTGAGGGGCAAGGACACTTCATTGTTTCAAGGATATCTCGCTGCCAGGAGCTAATGAGTAAGGCCAATGCATGCAGGCATGGTGGAGAAACTTAGTTACTGTTCTCCTGAAATTATACTTAAATTTATTTGCAAGAAGAAATATCGCATCCTGACTTTGGGAACACTTCTTTAAAGGCTCCCCCCATAGAGTGACCTTGTCAAGACAATATGGGGGTCTAGGTTGCGACAATGAAAGATGGAAAATTACAATAGGTACTGCAGATATACATATGATCATTAGAACCTAATACAAAAGTGTTCATGAAAAAAATTCTACAACCTAGAAGAAATGCACAAAATTTTAGACTCATACACCAAGTTGTATGAACCAGGGTAAAATAGACAGCTTCATAAGTCCAATCACAAGTGCTGAAATTGAAAGAGGAATAATAAGTTTCTGAAAACTAAAGCCTAGGGCCAGATGACTTTGCAAATGGTTTCTAATAATTGCTTGAAAAATGATCTAAGACTTGTTCTAATTGAACATTAAAAAAAAAAAGTCAAAGAGGGAGAATTCCTCAACACATGAGGCTGATATTACCCTGATACCAGAACCAAAAAAAAAAAAAAAAGAACAATAAAAGAACATTATAGACCAATATCTCTGATGAAACTAAATGCAAAAATCCTCAACAAAATTCTAGCAAATAGAAAAAAAGGAACATATCAAGAGAAACATTCACCACAATCAAATAAATTTCATCCCCAGGATGCAAAACTAGTTCAATAAACACAAATCAATAAATAACAATAAACAAAAAGGAATCTGAATCTCTTTAGTGAAGAACTCTTTTTGTTCTTGGATCTCTTTTTGGAGATGTTGCACCTGTCTTTCTGTGTTTGTTTCTTTCCAGGACTTCACTGAACTTTCTCAAAATTATTCTAAAATCCTTGTTATTCTTCAAATTTTGTGTCTTTTAGATAGGTTTCTGAACTTCCATTCTTCTCTTTCATTATTTCCAACTTGTATTCAGATGCTCCTTGTCTCCTAGGTATATAGGTTCACTTATTTTTTTCCCATTTGGGGCACCATGTCTTTGCTTTTGTATAATGAAGTCCAAAGACTTGTACCATATGCTGGGGAGGGAGGGTTAATCCAGTAAGAATAATTTGCACTCACTCTTCTTCCCTTGCTCTATAAAGCAAATGCTGTTTGCAGCTTCAGAGTCCAAATTGCAGAGCCCTGTCATCTTGCTGTTCCTTTCTTTGTTACAGAACAGGCAGGGGCCTTGGTGCAGGACACTTAGGCCTTGGGATGGGGCTAGGCATGAGAAATGAAGTGCTTGGTGAGATGTGCTGATCTTGCAAGATATAAAACATGCAGCTGGTCTTTCTTGCAGATCTCCCCGCAGGGAGGGGGAAGGATTCTACTTCCCACGCTGATGACAGTCAGATTTCCTGTAACTGAACTTAATATACCCTGCACACTTGTGAAAATATCTTTACTCCATAGTCACAGAATTTAATTTCCTTTGCAAGATCTGTGGACTTATACAGTCTGTGTCTGTTCCCTGGTTTGTTACAATGACTTGTGTGGCTACCACTCTGTCTACAACTTCCTGACCACTTCCCTGCTCTGCTCCACAATAAGTCACCAACCTCAAAGGAAAATATTTGTTTTTAAGTTCCCTGTCATTGGTATTGAACTGATGAAATTTTCTGAGAGCAAAAGTTAGCTTTCCTATACTTGTATTTAGGGGAGAAGCATAATAGAAGCTTCCTATTCAGTCAGGTGAGAAATATATATTTAAAAGAGTAAGATGAAAATCAAAGGTCTAAACTTTGTTAAATGTATCTATGCCTTCAACTGATGTACAGAATGAATTCTAGTGCTGGAGACTTGGTTACCTGTCAGTAACAGTGCTGTGAAAATGTAATAATAGTTCTATTCAGGTGAAAAATGATTCCTTCATATCTACTTCACCATACATATGCCATACAATTCACACACACACACCCTTTCATAAGCTGTTCTTTATGTATCATTAAGTAAATGTGAAAATTATATCAATAAACTTACATGATAATGTAGGATAATCGTTTTGTTGCCCTGGAGTAGGTATTTCTTAAGTAGTACACACAACGCATTATGTGTAAAACAAATGACTGATACATTGGAATACACTAATTCAGTAATTGTTCTCAACTAGATAATACCACTACGAGAGTAAATATGTAAACTACACATTAAGAAATGATAAAGGAAATGCAGGTATCTTAAAATAATTTCTATATAAACATGTAAAATACTCCTATAAATGAATAAGGGAAAGACAGGCCAATAAAATGTGAGATGTGTATAAACATAATTATTTTGTAAAAGAGAGTAACAAATGTCTGCTTTAATCATATTACTCTGAATGAGGTGTAGTAAGACCACATGTGCTGCAGATCAAGAGACAGAAACTGGGGGCCTCCCCATTGTCCTAGGGATTAAGTCTCAGTACTATCACTGCTATGGCCTGAGTTCAATCCCTGGCCAGGGAGCTAACCCACATGGCACAGCAGACCTCTCCTGCTGTTCCCTTCAGCAGTGTATTTCAGTCAATCCTCCTGTTCTGTTCCCCCTCTGTCTCTGTTGAATCCTCTCACTCCCAGCACTTCTGGCCTACACCTCAGTTCTTTTATGCAAAAAAAAAAAAAAAAAAAAAAAAGAAAAGAAAGAAAAAAGAAAAAAAAAGACAGAAATTGAAAAGAAGTTTACAATTTTCTTATGCTTGAGGCTCATGAAGAGAATACAGCATGTCATTCAGGGCTACTTAGGGAAAACAGAAGTTAAAAACCTTTCTGCAGGAATGAGAGGGCTAAGCAGGGTAGGCACTCTTAGCATTGCTAGTTAAATAATTTTAGCAGACTCTAGGATAAAGGAACTGTCTCTAGTTGTCTGGTACCTGGTGCTGAAATTAATAGGACAGGTTTTTAGTGCCTTAGAATTTGAGAGACAGACAATAAGGTGATTGGAATTTGTGAACTTAATCAGCTGCTTGAGAAGCAGAATTAGAAGTCCAACTTCTAATAACAGCCTTGTAATGGGGTCAAGGGAAGTTTTTTTTTTTTCTTATAAAGGATTTTAAAATGAACAATACACATTTTTTAAAGGTATTTAACATTATTATTTGTGAGGAAAAAGTATTAGCGAAACAATAATATGATGGTATCTCACAGCTACTCTAAGAACTAATTTTAAAAAACTGACAAAATTAAGTATAAAGAGAATGTGGGACAATGACAATTTCAGACATTGTTGGTAAGTACACAAATGGGCTCATTTTCTAAACAAAACTATCTGCTTGGGAATAAAAGGAGAGAACAAATCACTGGAACCAAACCACAAAGAAATGAAGAGATTGTCTTCCTATCAGATGCAGAATTAAAATTGCCATGATGAGGAAAATTAAAGAATTAGAAATAAACAAAGAAAATGCAGAAAAGCAAATGAATTCCACGTGAAATAAGATCAATGAACAAAAGACCAAAATTGAAACTCTAACTAAGAAAAAAAAAATGGACATTGAGTATATGAAAAGAACATTAGACTAAATGAAAAGTAGAAAACTATGGAAGTAAAATAGAACAAATGGAAGGGCAAATCAGTTTATTGAAAATTTGAATGAACAAAAAATATGGGAAGAAAAGGAAGATGAGAAACAAAGTTCAAAAAGTGAAGAAGCACTGTGAGAATTATCTGACTATATGAGAAAAAAAAATATATATATAAGAATATAGGGTGTCCCGGGGGGAAGGCACAGAGAAGAGAACAAATAATATATTTAAAGAAATAATGGAGGAAAACATCCAAACCTAGAGACAGAAATAAATGCACAAATCCACGTAGCTAAAAGAATCCCAATATATCTAAACAAAATGACACATACACCAAATATTTAGAAGTAAAACTTTCAGGAGTTCAAAACAAAGAAAGGATTTTGAAGCTGTCTTGGGGGATTAAGCAGATAATTTATAAAGGTAACCAGCTGGGCTAACATCGGATTTCTCTGAAGAAATACTTTTGGCAAGGAGAGAATGGAATGACATGTTCCAAATACTTTAAGATTATAAACTGCTAGCCAAGAATAAATTTACAAAGTATCAGTAGAAGTACCATTTGCAATAGCAAAACTATTGCGCCTCCCTGGTGGCATAGTGGTCAAGTCTCAGCAATATCACCCTATCTCCTATCACTCTTTTAATTGTAATATCCTAAATGAGGTGTAGAAAGACCATATGTGCTGCAGATCAAGAGACAGAAACTGAGGGCCTCCCCAGTGGTCTAGGGGTTAAGTCTCAGTGCTATTACATGATCATCCATTGCCGCAGCCTGAGTTCAATCCCCTGCTAGGGAGCTAACCCACATTTGGAGCAGCAGTCCTCTCCTGTCTCCCACCTACTCCCCTCAGTAGTGTATTTCAGTGGATATACCTATTCTGCTCCTCATTCTGTCTTTGGTGAATCCTCTCACACCTCAACTCTGGCCTTCACCCTAGTTCTTGTATGGATAAATAAATAAAAATAAATCTTAAAAAAACAAAAACAACTGTGTCCTTTCCCCAATTGTCAATCAACAGTTAATAGATAAATCAATTCTGTTATGTGGAATGCCATAAAGCAAAGAAAGAAGATAATGCTGTTGTTATATGCAGCCACTTGAGAAATTTCACAGGTGCAGTATTGAGAAAAAAAGATAAAAGCAAGAATGGAAAATCCAGACATAAAAAGCACTGACCACATAGTTTATAGATATTAACAAACAGAAAAATATTATTTGTGATGACAGACATCAAAATGACTACTATTTTGAGGGGACAATGAATGGAAGAAAAAGATTTTTGGGGGTGTTAAGAATGTTCTTTATTTTAGCCTGTTATAGTTGCATTGGTATATTCAGTTTGTAAAACGAGTTAGTAAGGAATATAATAAAACTTTGTTAATTCAATTGTATGTATGTTTTATTTCAAAAAACATTAAAAAGAAAACACTTCGTGCATTTCTGGGTTATCCAGTACCACAAGTTTCCACAATCTTAATGAATATAGCACAGGGAAGAATTATCTTGTTAGAGTCTGAGCTAAAAAGGAATAATAAGATACTACTTAGGAAAAGGATGAATTGATCATAATAATTGAATTATTATAATGAATAAAAAATGATGAATGTCAGTCATTTTTCATATATTATTTTGTTTGCTTCTTGCAGTAGTCCTACGGGAGAGCCAAAACTAGTCCCATAACACATCGAGGTAACTGAGGTTTAAAGAAATTAAATAACTTCTCCAATATTCTAAGTTGTTCAGAAATTAACTTGAATTACCACATGGTTCCTTCCAAAGTCTATGTATTTACATAACAAAGTCTTCTTTAGAAATATTGCACCAAACCAAATAATTGAAGTTCATAGGATAGGACATATCCCTGCACAATGGAGAGAGCTTACGTTGCCAGGTGAAATGCAGAATACTCACTTAAACTTGAATTTCAAATAAAAAATGGGTTTTTGGGGGGTATAAATATGCCCTTATACAATATTTGGCATATAGTAAGCACAAAACCGACCATACAATTATTAGATATATATGCTAAACATATTTTGTTATTTAGCTATATCATTCAAATTCAGCCCTTGAGCTGTATTTCTAAGTATGGAAACCCGAATTAGAGCATGATTTCTCCACATTGCGGTTATTGACACAATGGGCTGCAGAATTCTTTGTTGTGGCCACTGTCCTGGGCATTAATGTTTAGCAGCACCCCTATTCTCTACCCACTATCATCCTGCCTTCACAGTTGTCACCACCAAATATGTCTGCATACATTGAAAATGACCTCTTGGTGGGGGAGGAAAATGGCTCAACATTGAAAGCCACTGGACTAAAAGTCAGATTAGATTCTATATCCAATGTCACTGGTTACAGTCACATCACAAATATGTTTTGCAAAAGTAATGTTGATATGAAAACTCTGGATTGCATTGAGTCTGTTATAAATAACTAGTCAGAAATTCATGCTACTGGAAATATCACCTTCATCTCAGAGAGTACAGGTATAGGTAATGTTTGATCTTCCTTTTTTAATGTCTAAGATTGATCACCCTATTCATATAATGATAAATAATTAAATCAAGTCTGAGTAGAACATTGATAACTACTGCTTTGAATATCATGGATCCAAAACAAACAAACAAAAAAAAGTTAAATTGAAAACAGCATTATTATACTAGCCAGCAGTTGTATGCTCCCTAGAAATTAAGACATTTTACAGCAATAAACAAGTAAAAAATAGATAGATAAGCAGATACTACATGTTCTTTTTTTAAAAAAAAAATATACATACAAGCTGGGTTGTAGGCCAGAGGTGTGTGTGTAGTAGGGAGGATTCACCAGAGACAGAGTGGGGAGCAGAACAGGCAGATCTACTGAAATACACTGCTGAGAGGAGCAGCGGGCGAGACAGGAGAGGTCTGCTGTGCCATGAGGGAAGCTCCCAGGCTGCGATTGAATTTGTGCTGCAGTGGCTCTTGATAGTTTCATAGTGTTGCAACTTAACCTGTTGTGCCACCAGGGAGGCCCTACATGTTCTTAATACATTTTAGTTGTATCAACAGTCAAAGTTTTATCAAAAGCAGTATTGTCTCAACTGATCAGTAACTCTTTTAAATATTTAGGGGAGAAATTAAAATAATTTCTGCCTAAACCCATTAGTGTTTCTAATAAATACAATTCAGGATCAAACAGTTCTCACAATTCTCATAGCTCCTTCTAAATCTTGTATCACTAAATCAACAGAGTTTGCACCCTTATGAATTTTATAAGATGGGTCCTTCCTGAGACATTTCTGGAAGAAATTCTTAATCTCCTTGAGAATAATTTAGCACCATGTTTTTGTTGCTGCAAGTATCAACCTTACATATTTATCTGAGAACCCCCATCATTCACTAAATAATCTTCCAGGTGGGTGACAAAGAAACCATTGTCTGCAGGAAGATTAACTTAGTGGGAATTTCTTCTATTCACAGAATTACTTGGTCATCTGGAACAATTTGCCAACCTGCCCAGTGACAATGGATTGACTTTTTAAAATTTACAACTGCTTATTAAATAAACTGAATGAGCAATTTGTACAAACACAACAAATACCATGTAGGAATCTTTCTTTATGCATAGTCTTCCTTTCCTCAAATACCTCCTCAAATACCCCTTGAGAGGACTGATAGGTCACAATTTTCTGTCTGAAGGACAGAATCCTTGGGATTCATTTAGAAATTTGCTTCTGGACCTCTGAAAATCACTACTGAATTTGTTTGTCAAATCATGGTTTTTAAAACTCAAGTACAATCCTAGGGAATTGTGACCATACTGTCTGCATGCTGAATGTCACTGTGAAAGGTACAGGATAGAATTCCAAACTTTCAGCAAGGCTGTGTCCTGGATCAAGTTGGAGAAACTGTAACACTGAACTATCGTTCTTCTATCAGAGTGATTTCCTGGTCTACAGATGGCTGAAGGTCAGCTTTTGTTTATGGGCCCGCTTGCGTGAAACATAACCCTGCCTCCCTAGTCTGTCACCAGCCCTGCAGTCACAGGCTGAACTGCAGGCTCCATAGTCAATCTTAATCAGGTCACAATGTTTTCAGAGTCAAAGATGTGCTGCTGTATCCTTGGTCTCCAGACCACCTAAGGGCCTACATGTGCATAACCGAAGACTTACACCTTAACATTACTTCAGTTGGGCCATATGATACAGCGTAAAGATGAAGATTGTGGGGATGCACACCTAATTCTCCCTCTATCCTATTTGTTGGGCAAATTAATTCACAAATACAAAATTACCTTTTCCTATATAATCTGGTGTAAAAAAAGCTACTTCTTAGGGGGGTTTAGGAGTTGAAAGAGGTAAACTAATTAAGACTACATCACAGTGTTTTACAAGTCTGTTTTGTTTTTACCCTTCACTAGGCCTTGTACCCTGGGCCTAGACCTTTGCACAGAAGTATACTTTGTCTGATTTCTGGTTGCCTGTCCCATCTTCATGGAGTCTGCGCTCAAAAGGATGGCCTGAAGCCATTCTTTATAATTAATAGACTCCACTCTGTGGATCAAAACAAGAACATGCCTGTAACTAGGAGGGTCTAATCTTAAAAATCATCAGACTTGGAGAATCAACTTCCAGCAGGATCCTTTAGTCCACTGAGTCCTGTTCTGACATTTGATCATCCCAAGCAGTGCCCAAAGCGGAATCTTGGACTCTACCCCTATTAGTGGTTAGTACCCAAATGACTTATTCCAAGATATATTTTCAGGCCTCACTTCCCTTAATAAAGTAGGGTGTTTTTGCAACAGAAGATATTTTTACCAAAGTTTACAATTCAGTGCATCATCTTGAAAAGTTCAAGGGAGTTCAATGGCCTCTGTTTGTGAGGACAAGTCTTTGGGGCCTCTTTGAAGCACTAAACACTACAACACAGTGACTGTTTGTCCATAGAACAGGTCCAAGTAATTGTGGAGATGCCACTTTCTCATCAGCAGCAGCATTCATGCTCCAGGCAGGAAAGCGTGCAGGTGGGCCACATTTGAATGATCAAGGATAGTGAGACACCTGCAATCACTCTTGTTTGTCCACCCCCCTATGAAAACAAGCATGGTGATTTGTGCATTGGAAGGCACATAATAAGCTAGGAGGCTTCAAGTAAAGGGGGCAACTTCAAAAAGCAAATAAATGACAAATGCATAGAATAATTTTAAAGGAAATGCATGAATAACATCTTGAAAAATTCAATAAATAGCTCTTTTCCCTTCTAATTTTAAGAGTTGGGTTATTCATTCTCCCCAAGACTTTCATTAGCTTTAGCAAACACGTGCAGTTCAAGCCTCAATTCTTGCATTGAGTGCTATTCAGAAAACATCTGTGTGGAACAACTCTGTCTCCGTTTTCAAGCAAAGCTGCTGAAAGGGAGCTGCCTTCGGGTGTGCCTTTCTGCTGGCCCAATCAGACTGCCTCTTTCAGAGATTGAAATCACATGTTTTGTGTACAAAGCAGATGCTTTCATCATTTAAGACTAAATTATCCAAAGAGGTTGAGGAAAGGGTCTTAGGATGAGCCAAAACAGGAAGCTTTGGTGTAGGTTTCAAATGCTGCTAAAATTTTGTTTATGTTGAAAATGTTACAATGAGACAATGGGACAGATGATAAATGGCATTGAATTCTAGATGAAGCTGAGAAATAAATTAGTTCATTGCTAGGATTTCTGTTGAATGACACTGCATTATTGAGCTAACACAAGTGCAGGGCACTGGTCACTTTCAAGTGTCTCACTAAAAAGGTGAGATGCCAGGGACAGGGCCTGACACAGAACTTGGCACAACCTACCTGACTTGGCTGCAAGCCACGGATGTGGCTGCCGAGGGTTCTCCATGCTTCTGGATGAAATTAATACAGCTCATGTGCCAGCAGACCAGCTTGCTGTGGTGGACAGATACACTTCCCTTATTTTAATTATTTATTATTCCCTTATAATTTTTAAATTATAGTTATTTTGCAGCTAGCTAGGTGTTAGAGTATCTCTTGTGTATAATTTGGTAAACCAAGCAGACATGGTTCCTACCCAAAGAGATTGAAATTTTCATCAAAGAGAATAAGGATATTAATTTCAAAAGTTTATTGTAAAGCACCCAATTTAAGTTAGTTGCTCAAAAACAGTACATATTACGATTAATGTTGTTTTTTATTTTATTTTGTAAATTTGGGGATGGTCACATGAATCCACAACCCATATCCAGGATACTGCTCTCATTTTAGACCCCTGGAATTTTTCCTCTACCTGTCTGTTTCCCCACAAGACTGTAAGCTCATTTTAAAGTCAACAACATCCTTTGTATCCATTTTTCTCACCACCTGGAGCTGTGCATTAACCAGTACTTATTAAACATATGTTAGCTATAAATAGATTATCACTAGCTACACATGTGCATGTAAATGTAGACTATACAATGTAGACGACACTTTTGAAAGGACATAGGTGCCGGGACTACTACGAAGTTCCTGTTGTCCCTAGTGTCTCAAATTAAGTTCTCATTATTCTTTACTATTTCCTGTCCAGGAACATCCTCCCTGTCCCCTTAATGTTCCCACTGTGGAGTGCATCAATTTGGGTTCCTGTTTTCTCATTCTTCTGATTCTAGACTGTTTTCAGTTCTTTTCTTCACAAAACCCCTCTTCACAGCATGGGCTACAGTCAGAGCAAGTTTATAAATCAAGTCCTTCAAGTGTCCTTTTATCTTAATGAAATGTTTGCATTTCAATATTCCTCAGCTTGGTGAACACCTTCTCTGAGGAGAGAGGTTGTGTTCTTATACTTACTTACATGGTGGTCGTGGGAGAGAGGACTGAGCCCATGAGCCCACACAAAATAATGCTGTCCCTACTGTCTACATGTATCCAAAGTCACCAGAGGTTGGGGGTGAAACGGAAATTACATCGCCCCATTTCCCTGTCCCTGTGTGGAGGACTCTGATGTGCATATTTTTGCTGGTTCAAAGTTTTCTTTAGAAATTAGCTTCACTTACCTTCACTGATTTCAAAACTAATTTGAAAATGTGCCCCTTGTATTTTCCCTTCTTTGTCTTGCTCCCCACTTCTCTAGAAGTGATGCCTGCCCTTGTAAGTGAACTACTCACACTCAAATGTCTCAAGTTTTGTTTCAGAAAACACTCATGTAAGAGTAATAATGAATAGGTACTGGCATGTTCCTGAAAGGAATCTAAGTTCTTCATTTATTGGAAGTGAAAAAGTATGCAATTTATATTGTATATTTTATTTGTGTTATGTTATTTAAATACATACTTGACATTCAAGAGTTGTATTATAATGTCCATATTTTATTTTTGATACTTTTCTATGTAATTATTTCTTTATATATTTTGATGTGAATTTATTGCTTGCACTGAAGATAACTACTGTTCCATTTTGCTGTAAAATTGAATATTCTATCATGTTTTATCCACTTTATACCTTAAAAGGGTTTTATTATTAACACTTCTATTTTATAATAAACCCATATTTTAGAACTTTCTTGTGGCTAACATTTTCCACAAACTGTAATAAATTCAAACTCTTTGAGTTTGATTGAGGGCATCTAGATATACTTAGGCTAAATGCCAGCTGAGAGGCTGAAACAAAATCACAACTCTAAGAGGCCCTGGCATATCTGTGATAACTGGAACTAAGCAATGAGTGATGTGGTTGAGGACACAGAATCCTGGAAACCTGTAATGTTCATTTGAGACTTACATGGTTTAATGGGGGAAGGAGGATCTAGATTTTGAACTTGACATTACCATTCTACTATACTTCTGAATTCTCGATATGTCTTACCCTTATTTTATTATATATGTAAAATAAAATGTCTTGCCAGGATCCTTCCATCTCTCAATATAGATTTATTTTAGATTCTCAGCTAAAATAGTCTGAGCTGGACATAAAAACTTTATGTGGAAGCACATGACTATGTTGATTGTTGAAGACTGAATTGTATGTGCATTTGAAAGTGGGAAACAAAACCCATCTGAACAAGTTATAAGACTAGAATCTGCACTTCCCCCACAAATAAACTTCTGAAGGCTCACAATAGAGAAGGAATCTGACAAAAAAAAAAAAATAAAGACAATGGAAGGCGCAGCCAGATTGGAGAGCATTTTCAGTGCCAATAAAAGGAGACACTGAATATTAACTGGCAGAAATTATTCATCAGGTAGGTCACTTCACTCAGAACTAGCTCAGATATGGTGTAATGGCATAAAGTATAAGACAGTTGGAGAACAGTAAGACTAGTTACAAAGGTATTCTAGTATTCAGTGCCTAATACAATACATTTAAGCCAAACGAGAAATCAGAAGGAGAAAATAGCACACAAAACATAAACAAAAGCTAACACTAGCAGGCAACCACAAATAAGAGACATTCCACAGGGAAAGAGGAGGAAGAGAGACCAAAATAGGGGAGAAAAGATAACAAGGGGCTATGGTGATGGTTCACGGGTGAATTGGTGGTGGGAAACCTACGGGGGGATACACAATAATGTAAAGGATATAAATTATATTGAAAAAATACTGTGAAAAATAACTGTAGGCAATTGTAAAAAGAAAAATAATCATTTAAAGAGGAAGATTATGTTAAATGTAAGAGATGGGAATGATATGTTGTCAAACACATTTCTAAGGAAGAGTTCAGAGCCTTGATAGCTTTTATTCCTCTAAAGAAAATGTGAATTCTAAAATAAAAATAAGGGCCTCCCTGGTGGCGCAACAGGTTAAGAGCAGTGCTGTGGAGCTGTTGGTAGCTGTGGCATGAGTTCAATGTCTGGCCAGAGAGATTCCCACATGGCGCAGCAGACCTCTTCTGCCTTGCCCGCTGCTCCCTTCAGCAGTATATTTCGGTAAGACTGTCTCTTCTGCTCCCCACTCTGTCTCTGTGAACCCTAACACTGCCCCACACCTCTGGCCTGCACCCCAGCTTGTATGCAAACATAAATAAATCTTAAGAAAATAAATAAAATGAAAATAAAAGATTTCTGGCCTGAGAAAACAGAAGAATGTTAGAATCAGTAGTGAGAACGGAACCTGGGTGTGGATGGCTAGACCGCCTACTCCATCTGTCCTCTCTGGATATTGTACTTTCTGCAAGGCCTAGGAACATGAAGTTGATAATTTTGTAAATGAAACATAAATAAAGAAAACATAACTACTGCTCCCAGTGTCAGGAGGATTTGAAATGGCCAGAGGAATGACATCTTACAGTGCTGGGATCCAGCTAGTAGAGACTGGAGCCGAGTGTGTGGCCAGCAAACCACCTGTGCTCGCCTGCATGTGGTTCTTAAGCATCTCATTTCATCTGCAGTGAAACTTGGAGCGATACTTTCACAATGCCCAAATCAATAATTTTGTTTTAATATATAGCATTTTTTATTATTATTCATATCTTTTACATCATTGTGTATTCCCCAGAGACTACCCACCATTGATTCACCCGTGAACCATCACCATAGTCCCTTGTGCTCTTTTCTCCCCCATTTTTAGCCCTTTCCCTCCCCCTCCCTTGCTGAATGTCTCTTTCTTATTTGATTCTCCTATATTCCTGTTATAAGTGAAACCATTCGATAGTTTTCTCTTTCTTTCTGGCTTATTTCGCTGATCATGATCCCTTCTAGTTCAATCCATGTTGCTGTGAATTGCATGTGTTTATCTGTTGCCATTGCTGAATAGTATTCCATTGTGCATATGTACCACATCTTCTTAATCCAATCATCTATTTTTGGGTATCTGCATTGTTTCCACATCTTAGCTATTGTGAACAATGCTACAATTCCAAATCAATAATTCTTAAGTAAAATATTTGCTAGAACTCTGTTTGACCATTTATAGGGGAAAGAAAAAACATGTTGTTTTCCTCAAACAAGATATTTTCTGAACTGAATGCAACCTCTCTTATCCATGCATCAATGCAAAAAGTATTTGCTAAACAAATATTAATATTAAAAAGAAAAGCATGTTCCTGACATGCACAGTTTAAAATAGCATAGCATTTTGATGTTTGCAAACTGTGGTCTGATTTGCTTCATCAGCTTACTATTTTCATTAAAGTATAATTAAGCAGCAGCCTTTCTGCCCACCTGTACCTATGCAGGTGTGTCTCTTCGCCAACCTTCTCCCTTTGCAGAGCAGCAGCAGCAGTGGCAACCCTCCTGCCCATCTGTGACTACACCAGTGCATCTCTCTGCAGAATTTCTCCCTTTGCAAAGCAGCAGAGGCAGCTCCTCCCAAGGCTCCTTTCTATGTCTATGCAGGCCTCTCTTTTAGCAGAACTGTCCCTTTCAGGGCAGCTCTTTCTGCCCCCTTGTGTCTGTGCAAGTGTCTTTACTCTTCTCTCCCTTTTATAATGAACCTGCCCTTCTGGATATATATATATATATTAAAAAACTATAATCAAAAGGTTGATTTATATCTTGTGTGACTTGAGCCTCCCTGGTGTCGCAAAGGGTTAAGTCGCAGCACTATGAAGCTGACTGCAGCCACTGAAGCAAGGGTTCAATCCTCGCCAGGGAGCATCCCACATGATGCACCAGACATCTCCTGCCTCGCCCGCTGCTCCCCTCAGCAGTGTACTTCAGTCAATCCACCTGTTCTGCTCCCCACTGTGTCTCTGGTGAATCCCCTTACCATCCCACACCTCTTGCCTATACCCCAGTTCTTGTATGCATAAAATAAAATAAATCTTAAAATAAAATATATCTTGTGTTGACTCTAGGAAGGTTTAGAAATGTTCACACAACACCAAAAGCAATTTTTTTTGTATATAATATATATTTTTATTGTTATTTATGTCTTTTACATTTTGTATTCCCCTTGGGTAGCCCACTACCAATTCACCCATGATCCATCTCCAAAAGCAATTTTTTTAAGATGAAGAAACAAAAGTAGGAATTTAGTTTCATTCAAGGGAAAGATTAGTCATAAAATTGTATACCATATGATGTTCTGTATTTGCCAAATTTGGAACAGAGATAGGCTTTGGGCTTCTTAGAAGGAAGAGAGAGGAGAGATCTTAAATAGTATTAGTCAAGCCTATTTAACAAGAAAATTCCAACACAAAGGTTTTGCTATTTTCAAAGTCCGAAAAAAACTTTCTCAAAGACAAATGTGTCCCATTGTCTTCATTTTAATTTTTCTATTCCTACTCCTCCAGTTCCCTGTAGTCCTGTTGTCTATAGAAAACAAGACAAATTTCTTGCGCTCCACCATCAATAACAGGATACACCACCTTTCTCAAGTGAGCTCGTGCACTTTTAGCACCTCGGGTCGAAGCTTCCTTTTTCCGTGTTCTCACCTTCCTATCAACAATTTCCTCACTCAATATCTCAATTGCTATGAGTTTAAATTACAAGCAATAAAAAGTTCTGGTGGAAAGAGATATTACCCCTCTAAGGTGTAATTTTATGACAACTGCTGGGAAAAGGCAAAGTGGCCATTTATAAAGATGAAAGATTTTACTCCATCATGCCTGCATGGCAGCTTCAATTCTGGGTTCTGGGCATCAAAATTGCTCACTAGCTGCACGTTGGCCACTGCCAACATATCCATGTTGATACTGCAGGAGGAACAATAAGTTAATGAAAAAAAAAAGTAATTTAAGAAATGTAGTTTTGTGCCTGTCTGGTGGTTCAGGGATTAAAGTCTCAGTGCTATTAAGCTATTACCAGTCACTACTGCATGAGTTCGATCCCTGTGAGGAAGCTAACCCACATGGCACAGCAGACCTCTACTGTCTGGCCTGCTGCTCCCCTCAGCAGTGTATTTCAGTAGATCTGCCTGTTCTGCTCCTCACTTTGTCTCTGGTGAATCTTCACAGCCCCCTGTAACTATGGCCTACAACCCAGTTCTTGCATGCATAAATAAAAAAAAAAAATCTTTAAAAAAAGGTAGCTCTTTTTTTTTTTAATATTTTATTTCTGCGTAGAAAAACCGGGGTGCAATCCAGAGGTGTGGGGATGAGAGGATTCACCAGAGACAGAGTGGGGAAAAGAGCAGGCAGATCTGCTGTAATAGTGACAAGAAGATCTATAACAGGGATTCACAAGGAAACTGGCTAAATATCCCACCATTAAGTTTCAAGTGATTACTTGGAAGATCTAGAGCATTTCTATTTTAAAGAGTTCTTTAAAAAAAATGAAGATATTTTCATTTTATGTGATGAATCAGCATATTTTATTATTTTTATTTTTTTTTAAGATTTATTTATTTATGCATACAAGCTGGGGTATAGGCCAGAGGTGTGGGGCGGCGAGAGGGTTCACCAGAGACAGAGTGGGGAGCAGAACAGGCAGATCGATGGAAATACACTGCTGAGGGGAGCAATGGGCGAGGCAGGAGAGGTCTGCCGCACCATGTGGTAATCTCCCCAGCCGGGCATCAATCTCGCATTGCCGCTGCTGACAGCTCCACAGCGCAGCGCCCAACCGCTGCGCCACCAGGGAGGCTCTGAATCAACATATTTTAAGTCATTTTTTCTTTAAATTCCACTGATGCTAATTAATGTTCTCTCAATTTCATTTCTATTGGTCTTATAATATATATATATATATATATATATATATATATATATATAAAATTCCGTTTCTCATATATCTTATGAGTGAAATTATTGATGGTTGTCTTAAGAAGACACGAGTCATTGAATTTGGGTGCTCTCATTGTGTCGTGATAATGGAATATAGTATTTCTTTTATGTTCCAGACTTTGTTTTAAGCAGTTGTATGTTGTTGTGCTTTGATGAAGGATTATGACATTCCCTGTTTAACTACTCTGTTTAACTACTATATAGCTGACACATAATGAGGCGCAAAAGTCCTGATTTCTACATAGTTGGGTTTGACGATTTATCTAACAGTTGTAATGTTGATGAACCAGAAAGTTAGTGAATCTATCTGACTTTCCTCATTTAAACAATGGAGTAAAATGATCTTCCTCTTAAGATCTTTCTCAAAATTGATTGGTTTAAGGTATGGGCAGCTGATGCTGCTGGTTTGATGACTTGTTCTAGGAAACAACTCACAGTTGCCTAGGGAATTGAGGTGAAGGTGTCTACAGAGATTTAATGCTTCCCACTGTGCTCTAATCAATATTGTTTTCCCTCTCATCTTGTCTCGCTACTTCAGGATTTTCTAGGCCACATGAGCTATTTACATCCAAATGCTTATCTCAGAGTTTGTTTTGTAGGGAGCACAACTGATGAAAACTTGTGGAGTATCTGACAGAGTGGGTTCTCCATAGGCTAGTCTCCCTGTCTTTACAGTACTTTTAATAAGCATGCGGTTGAGAGGATTCCTTCACTTTCTTTAAGTAAAGTTATAATCCCCATATTTGTAAATTTTATGACCCTTCTACTTAGCATTTGCTAGGAAAATAAGAAAAAAAATTCTAGAGTGATTATATAAGCAATTTTCTTTATTGCTATTTGTCTAAAGATGGCAAGATCTCAAGTTATCCTGCCAAGTTTAAAGCAATTGATATTTTGAGTTTTATTTACCTGGGGATGGGATTGCTCACATGTGACCACTGACGTATGAATTAGTGCTGGCCCACATACTTCTCTATATCTAAAGGAGTCACTGCTATTGAGATTACAAACTATTATGGAGAAAAGTAAAAGAGAATACTGTTTATATAGCTTCTCTACACTAAGTCTTTCCTTTGATCTGCCATTAACTTTTCTTTAGAAAATATATTCACCATCAGACACTTTGGTAAAAACAAGACGAATAAAACACATGATATTCTTGTTGCACGCAACAAAAATATAGGTAATTAAAAAGCAATTCTGTTTGAGCTTTGGTTAAGCAGGTAAAAATGAGCACTATGAAAATTCGCCATACAAGGTATGGCAGTTCATGGATTCTTGGCAAAATGACCTTCCATTCATGAAGGTAGTTGCTCAGTGTTATTACTATCTCTTAAAGCGTTCCTGCTGCAGACTTCCCACCTATCTTAACCATTACTCTAATTGAAATCTCAGAGGCGCTCAGTATTACACTTGTTGCATGAGTGTCACTTTTGCAGAATATTTCTGACCTAAGAAACATTTTGAACTTGGCAAAAGACAGATGCTCAATAGATCATAATAGAGCTAGACTGGTACAGAAACTACCTAGAAATGTGTCACATAGAATCACATTTATCACACCACCCTAAAGTATAAATTTTATTTCAAAAGCTCAGAGTTATATACTTCAAAATAGCTTTTGGTTCCTGTGCCACTTATAAAAACATGGAAAAATCCATATTTCCTTCTTTGAGTTTGATGTATTCAGAGAGGACTACAGAGCAAATGGTTTGAGTGCCATTATTATAATATACATGTAATGAAATTTTGAAGACTGTAAAAAAAGTAGTCACTGTGCAAAATGCAAAACCTTTCCATTAATTTAATTGGCAACTTTTAGAAATTTGAAGTCACACAAACATCTTTTCAGTGGTATGTGGTGATTAAAGTGCATGAGGACAGGGCTGGTGATCTTTGCTTCCAATATATCTATACCTATCTTTAACTATATCTCTATATCTATCTATCTATCTATCTATCTCATCTGATTTTGTGATTTCCAAGAGGGCACAAAGAGCAAAAGGAGTAAATCCACAATGCAAGTATAATGACATGCATTGACATTCATCAAATGCTATTACGTTTTTAGAAAGAAATAATGGATTATGATTTGATTCTTGCACTGACATATAATCTGTGATTTTTAATATTTTTTGCCTGTAATGAACTTTCCCTTGATTTACAACATATTGTGTTAATAAGCAATTCAAAATTTTATTTTGTTAATTAGTAGAAAATAATTACAAATATAAGCAAGCAACGGGAAAAATAACAAAATGGACTAAAAGCTATATACTATATGAATGTGATAGATTTCCTTTATCACAAAAATATCTATTTACCTGAGAATATTTTTTTGCCATTTTGTCAAATTGCAGAATAATCAATATGGATATTTCATTTGATTTATGTTAGTTATCAGTTCAAAACCCTTAAAAAACAAACAAACAAACAAAAATGGTTATCAGGGGACGATAAGTTTCCAGCCACTGATATCTTATCCTCTGTTCTTGCTTTACAAGAAATAATTGGTGACAGGCAGGAAAATTTATGATTAGAGAGTGTAATTCTCAGTACGATCCCAAAATAAGGGAAGTTATTCTTCAGAAATCTTAACTCTTCATTGCATCTAGCTCCTGTTCTCCCTCTTGTAAAAACACTACCTAGAGCTTCATTTATTGAGTGAGGTCCTTCTTATTACTGAAGTAAGATACAAAACAAACAAAACTAGGCAATGCCACTGATAATCTTCATAAAATGTACAATAGTCTTAAACTATGAACAAGAAAAATTCATTCAAGACCACACTGTCTTGGAAACATCAAGGTAGACTGGATGAGATATGTGCTCAGAGAAAACTCAGGTCAAATTCTGTCTTTTCAAATGATCTGCATGGCCTTCAACAATTTACTAATTTGGAGTTCAGTTTTCCTGTTACATTGCATTTGTGTCTATCATTAGATTAAATCATTAAGTGAAAAAGTTAAGAATAAATATTAAATGAAAAACTGACACAAACATATCTACATCTAAGAAAATCGTATAAGGTTTAGTGAATGAAATTTGGAGACTTACTGACATGCTCAAATTTAGGTTGTACAATACAACTTCTCAGAGATCTGATATTTGAAACCGCAGGTTTGAGTTGTTTCTCACAGTAAGACCAGCATAGTCATGTTTGTACAGTAGGGGCTTGTTATATAGAAGTGAAATAATGTGTGTGGGTGAACAGTACAGTGCAGAGATGGCTTATAGTAAATGTTCATGAGATGGTTGCAATTATGACACAATATTGCTTCACAAAATTCCTGTCATTATTTATTTATTTATTTTTTAACATACAAGCTGGGGTACAGGCCAGAGGCGTGGGGCAGCGAGAGGGTTCACCAGAGACAGAGTGGGGAGTAGAACAGGCAGATCAGAAGTACACTGCTAAGGGGAGCAGCAGGTGAGGCAGGAGAGGACGGCCCCACCATGTGGGATTCTCCCCAGCCGGGCGTCGAACTCGTGTCACTGCTGCCGACAGCTCCACAGCGCAGCGCTCAACCGCTGCGCCACCGGGGAGGCCCCTGTCATTATTTTTCACCTGAAGAAAATAATCTCTTTTGAATTTCCGTATCTCAACTTTTGCACACTGAAATTTAACCATGTATTTTATAAAAATGCCATATAACGGAATCAGGGACTGACTTCCTCTAAGATTGAGAATATTACTTCTGCCTCTGATATTGTCATCAGCCACAATTTGAAATGCTAACCCTTAAGTCCCTGCATATATCCCTGCAAACCAGTTGACTACTCACTGTAAGCATACCCTTTTCCTCATCTCATAACCAGAGCCCATCTTGCGTCTGGACCACAAAATCAGAGTAAGCAATTTCTGTGGTTTGCCCTCAACCCCCTCTCTAGCCAAAATACTATGGGGCAGGGAAGTTTCATCTTTATGAATAAAAGGGGTTATTTAAATCTGAAAAAGCACATCCTAGTCTAACATTGGCACTCATTGCATATGACTGCCGGTACAACTACAAATTTTCAGAAAACCTAAGCTTTCTTTTCTACTGACCTCACATTAAAGAGTAAACAAGATGGAACAGAAAAAAATATTTTCAGTGAATTTTGTAAATTAAAAAATACCATTTTATGGTAAAATTATGCAAAAAAATAATCTTCTACACATACAAGGAGTGACAACCTACTTAAATGTCTGCTCCAAATGGTTGTTATTCAATGTGAGTATATTTTCAATGTCTTCTATTCAAGAACAGCCAAAGTAGTCAGCATAACTCTTGGCAATGCCTTTTCTAATTCTGAACATGTACAAGAAGGGTGTGTTTGAGTTAGGGGCTCCCAAGGTTGAACACACGACTTTTTGAATTCTAATCTTTTAGAGAGACTGTACTTTCCTCTCAAATCCATGAATGAAGTCTTCTCCTTAAGAAAAATTTCACGGGATTTAATGTTCATTTTCTCTGACATTTTTTCATGGTAGCAAATTGATAGTGCTTATTTATGGTTACATTAAGAAAGAAAGTACTGATGGAGAATAAAGCATTTTTAAAGTTTCAATAAAACTTCTTTTTTTTCTGTTAAAAACATCTCAGAAAGAGGACTTAATCCTAAAAATTCATTTCACTAAAAATTGTACTAGCCATGAATGTCTTGTTAGCTAGATACACTTTTCTGATTTTATCAATTATATTATATTTTTAGACACAATTTTTATCTGCTGGGATTTTATTTTCTTCAAGGAAACTTTATTAACTAAGACCTATACTGAAAACTCTATGTGAAGAAATCTGAAATATATTTTCTATTCACTATATAATATGACTTTATGAAAAGCAATTATATTTGAGATTGTTAGAACAGAATCCCCCTTACATAACTGAATTATATGTCATATAAATTACACATACAGAATTAGATGTCCAGTGGTGAGAGCAGTGTAAACTTTCCCTTTTGCGTATGACAACTTCTGTACAATAATTCCTGTAGCAAGAAAGTGAATACATGTCAATAACATTCAAAGTGAATAAAACTCAAAATGCAATTCTATGGAAATCTCCCATCTTGATAATGAAGAATCAAGATAATGAAAATTTAGATGGACAAATCATAGACAAAAGTTGGAAAGGCTGATGAAGAAGGCTGCAGTGAAACTGTTACAATTTTGTGCAATAAGATCAAGGAGGAGGATGTTGAGGAAGTGGCACAAACAAAGAGTTGTAGCAGTAAACTTAGTGGCCATGTGAATATCTGAGGAATGAGCTTCTCAGGTAAAGACAACAAGTACAAAGTTTCTAGGATGAGAATGTGCCTATTGGAAGGAAGAAGTCCTGTGTGACTAAGTGAGAAAGGGAATGTATTTGGAGTAATCAAGGATGTCTGTGAGATCAAGATGACCAGGTAAGCACAGAGATGAGACTATGCTTGGAGTATTCAAGGAAGTCCATTGAACAGGTTAGCAGGTGTCTTTGGGGAGCAGAAATAGGAGAATGTGCTTGTAGTCAAGGAGACCCATGTGATCAGGTGCACAAGTGAGCAGGTAGACAGAGGAAGTTATTCTTCAGAAATTATCATTTGGACAGGGAGCTTGGAGAGTGATAGATTGTGCTGACTTGGGCAATTTTTAGTGGAGCCCTGGATCATTTACCCTATGCCAAGAGAGGCAGAAGAAAGTAGATGAAGTAAATTTCACTCCTTTCCCTTTTAACTATTGGTTTCTTTCTTTCTTTCTTTTAAAGATACTACTCTTTTTTTTTAAGAAAAAAAGATTTATTTATTTATGCATAAAAGCTGGGGTACAGGCCAGAGGCATGGGACAGCAAGAGGGTTCAGCAGAGACAGAGTGGGGAGCAGAACAGGCGGATAGATTGAAATACACTGCTGAGGGGAGCAGCGGGTCAGGCAGGAGAGGTCTGCCACACCATGTGGGAATATCCCCAGAGGAGTGTCCAACTTGGTTTGCCAATGCCTACAGCTCCACAGTGCAGTGCTTAACTGCTGTGCCACCAGGGATGCCCTTGTTTTCTTTCTTATGCATATTTAAAATATTAATATTGGAGAGATTTTGGAAAAAGGGGATTTATGCTTCAGAGTGGAAAATAAATGATTTGGATTCAAATAGATCTTAGTTTGAGCTGCAGCTCCACTATTTCCTCAGTAATTGAGTGAATCAAATGTTTTATTAATCCATCTGTAAAATGGACAGAAAAACACTTTCAGGACAGTATTTTGGCATATGAAATATCAAGCCATTAAGCAAGCATGTAGCAATAGAGAACTTTTATGATGTTTGGTATCATGAAATTCAGCTCCCTAGGTAGACTCTTGCAAGTTGATTTCATACTGTCTTCCTTATAGTCCTCAGTTTTTTACCTGGTATGTATCATCACAGTACAAATGTCTGGGAATTATTACAGGGAATGAGAGAATGAATAAATGAACCAATCTTTGATTTCCAGTCTGATTAGGATGGTCTATGTCTGTGATCTTTTAGTGACTTACATTGCCATATAATGGACTGTGTCTCTTATTCCTCAACTTGTGACCACCTTAATAAGTTATTTATAAACCCAAGAAATAAGACCATTAATTGAATACAATTCAGTAGAAAACACTAAAAGTCAAAGCTAGAATATTCAAGTTCTTCTAAACATTTCAAAGCTTCATCTACTCTTCATTCCTAGTTTATAAGACACAGTAATATTGCTGGAGTATTTCTTGTTTTTTTTTTTAATTGTTATTTATGTCTTTTACATTTTGTATTCCCCTTGGGTAGCCCACCACCAATTCACCCATGATCCATCTCCATGTTCCCTTGTGTTCTTTTCTGTTCCATTTTGTGACCTTATCCTCCCCACCCCCCCACCACTGCTGAGTGTCTCTTTCCTATTTGGTTTCCCCATAGTCCTGTTATAAGTGAAACCAATCGATATTTTTCTTTTCTTTTTTTTTTATTGTTATTTATGTCTTTTACATTTTGTATTCCCCTTGGGCAGCCCACCACCAATTCACCCGTGATCTATCTCCATGGTCCCCTGTATTCTCCTCTCTTCCATTTTGTGCCCTTATCCTCCCCCCCCACCCCCACCCCCACTGCTGAGTGTCTCTCTCCCACCCGGCCTCCCTATAATACTGTTATAAGTGAAACCATTCGATATTTTTCTTTTTCTTTCCGGCTTATTTCACTGAGTATGATTTAAAGTTGGTTAAGATTTCAGTCCCTTTGAAGATGTGTGCTGTACAAATATTTTCTCCCATTCAACGGTGTTCGTTTGTTTTTGCTACTGCCTTTTTGCTGTACAGAAGCTTTTTTTTTTTTAAATGTACTACCATTCATTTATAACTCATTTGTTTTATTTTATGCTGGAGAGGATTCTACAAAGATTTTTCTGAAGTTTATGTCATGGAATGTTTTGCCTATGTTTTCTTTTATGTGTTTTATGGTTTGAGGCCATACATCTAAGTCTTTTATCCATTTTGAAGTGATTTTTTTTTTCTAATATGGTGTGAGGCAGTGGTATAATTTCATTTATTTTGTATGTGGAAGTCCAGTTTTCCCAAATTACTGATATGTAAGATCTACAAAGAACTCATGCAGCTAAACAGAAAGAAAACTAGCAACCCACTTTAAAAATGGGCAGAAAAATTAAACAGACAATTCATCAAAGAAGAAATGCAGATGGCCAACAGTCATGTGAAAAAAAAAATGCCCATCCTCACTTATCAACAGGAAAATGCAAATCAAACCCACAGTAAGATACCACCTTATACCCAAGAGAATGGTACATTACAAAACAAACAAACAACAGAAATAAGTGCTGGTGAGGGTGTGGAAACGGAGACCAAACTAACCCTCTTACACTTTTGGTATGTAAGCAGACTACACCAGTCTCTATGGAAAGAAGTGTAGAATTTTCTCAGAAGACTAAAAGTGGATGTTTCGATTTGCATTTCCTTGATTACAAGTGATGTTGAGCATTTTTTCATGTATCTGTTGGCCATTTGCTTTTCTTCTTTGGAGAAGTGCCGTTTGAGCTCTTCTGCCCATTTTTTGACTGGGTTATTGGCTTTGTTTTTGTTGAGGTGTGTGAGTTCCTTGTAAATTTTGTTATCAGTCCTTTATCAGATGTATTGTGTGCAAAGATCTTTTCCCAGTTGGTAGGGTGTCTGTTAGTTTTGGATAATGTTTCTTTTGCTGTACAGAAGCTTTTTATTTTGATGTAATCCCATCTGTTTATCTTGTCTTCCACTTCCTTCGCTTTGAGGGATGTGTCTTTCAAGATTTTGCTGAGATGTATGTTGTGTAGAGTTTTGCCTACAAGATACCACCTGACACCTGTGAGGATGGCACACATTAAAAATATAGGCAACAGCAAATGCTGGAAAGGATGCGGAGAAAAAGGAACTCTTCTACACTGCTGGTGGGAATGTGAACTGGTCCAACCACTATGGAAAGCTGTACGGCGATTCCTCAAACTGCTAAACATGAAGCTTCCATACAACCCAGGAATACCACTGTGGGGAATTTACCCAAAAGACACAAAAACACTAATACAAAAGGATACATGCACCCGTATGTTCATTGCAGCACTGTTCACAATAGCAAAGGTATGGAAGCAACCCAGATGTCCAAAAATAGATGATTGGATCAAGAATATGTGGTACAGTCTATTCAATAAATGGTGCTGGGAAAACCGGACAGCCACATGCAAAAAAATGAAGCTAGACTGCTACCTCACACCCTGCACAAAAGTCAACTAAAAATGGATAAAAGACCTGGATGTAAGACCTGAAACCATAAAATGTATAGAAGAAAATATAGGCAAAACTCTACATGACATACATCTCAGCAAAATCTTGAAAGACACATCCCTCAAAGCGAAGGAAGTGAAAGACAATATAAACAGATGGGATTATATCAAAATAAAAAGCTTCTGTACAGCAAAAGAGACATTAACC
>PVIJ01018867.1:0-25209 GCA_004024925.1 Scalopus aquaticus
TTTTTTTTTTTTAACAGTATGAACATTTATTTCAAAGGGCATTCTAGTGGATGCTTACGAATATATACTCTTTTCCAGGCATTTCCAAAGACACTGGGCATACTATAATGAGGCATATTAGTTTTTAATGTCTTGAAGGAATATGTAATCTCTTGGAGGAGGGAGAAATAAACACAGATAAATCATAACTACTTTAGTGGTAAATGCTACAATAGAATTAAGACCAAAAATTTTTAAAGAAGAATAGCGTGGAACAATTGACTGCCTAGTAGAGTCAGAGAAGGGGTTAGTTGTTACATTGTCTGAAACTTACAGATATATTTTTAGATGAAAGAGGGTAAGTCTCAGTGGAAATAAACTTCACATGGTTGTTTAGGAGCATCTTAATTTAGACTTGTTATTGTTTTTTATCTGTATATGTTTCTTCTTCCTGAGTATTCTTCTTTAGCAGAAATTTAGGGCTCTTTTTTCTTCTTATTTACAAAATCTTTCTATAACAAGGATAATGACTTGAATCTTTCTCCAACTATAACTTGACAGATGTGAGTTTAATAAGAAGTCCGTGCATGTATGACAATCATATGAATAGGGTAGGCCAAACTAGATGGGGCAGCCAAAATACCTTCACTGACATTATGTCACAATCTTGAGACTGAACACTAAGGAACTATTTCTAGCGATTTTTGTATTCATTGTTCAGATTGTGTTTTGTCATTGTCTTTTAGTTGTGTAGTTTAAAATATATTTTTACCATTAGCTTTTATTATTTGTGAGAATAAAAACTAAAATGTTAATTGTTCTGTGTTCAAAGAGAGCACCATCTCACATATTTCATCCTAGTGACCAGAATTTGATTCACAGTCACATAGGTAGAACTTGAGTCAGAACTTAGATGTTGCCCTGATAATATTATCTTTGGGAACCTTCTTTTTGTAAAGCAGATGTCATACTGATGCTCAGAATATTAGGAACCCTTTTTTATTGGAACTTGATATGTTTCTAATAGAAAAGAGGTCTCTCCCACATAAGGCTTTATGAAAATATTGCAATTTATGTTTCTGTTTTCCTCTTAGCCTTTAGTACCATTAAACTCATTGAAAATTGTTTCTAGTGACTATGCAATTCAACACCTATTTGTTGCTATATTGTAGCATACGATATCAGCCAAGAAAACTCTACTGTGGGTCTCTGACTAATAAATGCTTATTCATTATGATGTTGATGATGATGGTTATGATGATGATGATGTCTTGACAGACAAGAAATCATTTCTCCAGCACCCGGGAAGAAATGGAAGAGCTCAAGAAAAGGATGAAAGAAGCTCCCCAGACATGCAAGCTTCCAGGACAGCCAACTATTGAAGGCTATCTCTATACGCAAGAGAAATGTGTGTGGGAATACAGGGCTACCCTCTGGGTTTCAGTAGGCTTATAGTATTACCACTTTGTCTCTCCAAACTCCAGGCACCCATATTGCTCACAGACCCAAGAAAACTGCAACCCTTTGGAGAGCAGCCTGGGAATATTGAAAATAAAACAGAGGGAGAGATTGGAGATTCAAAGTGGAGATTTTTAATTGCTTAACCATTCTGCTGACTCGTTGGGGCAAAAGGGGTGGTACCAGAAAGGATGCTGAAAAATAATTTGTTATACCTCATATGTGCCAGACATCACACTAAGTTCTTTAATTTTTGGAAACACATTATCAAACCCATTTTCCACATGATGCCACTGAGGGTTAGAAATCTCAGCATTGAGGGCCTCCCTGGTGGTGCAGTGGGTTAAGCTCAGCACTATGAAACTATCTGAGCCACTGCAGCATGAGTTTGATATCCGTCCAGGGAGAATCCCACATGGTGCAGCAGACCTCTCCTGTCTCGCATGCTGCTCCCCTCAGCAGTGTACTTCAGTCGATCTGTCTGTTCTGCTCCCCGCTCTGTCTCTGGTGAATTCTCTCACCCCCCACACCTCTGGCCTACACCTCAGCTTGTATGCATAAATAAATAAATCTTAAATAAATAAATAAATCCTTTTAGTTAAAAAAAAAAAAAGCTCAGCATTGAAAATCACACAAAAATCACATAGCAGACCTAAGATTAAATTCAGGTCATGAAATGTCAAAACCTGTGCTCCTGTAAGTATACATACCCATTTTCCTTCATTGCCTTAGAGTCATATGGTTGCTGATAAAGCACTAAACAGACATTATGATTTCAGTGGGCACATCGGTTATCTTTTTCATTACTAACCAGAGAAAATGAGTTTACTCATCCAATTACTGAATATTGCACAGGGTTCCAGTTTTCCTACCTTCTAAATAACTATACAAACCTATATGTGTTATTTGATTTTCCTTATGTCCCTAAAATCTGTGATATATTCTGTGCCCAGGGCTATTCTACTTGGGGAGCAGGATATCCAGAGGTTAGGAAAAGCATATCCAGAGGTTACCAGTTGTAAAAATCACTGCAGTCCACTCATGGCATTATTATCATGCTTCACCTCCCTTAGAGCAGTTAACTTTTGATGGTTTTAAAGATATATTCACCCATGTTAAGTTCATCTCTTCAAGTCTGCATGGCAGGATTTCTTGATCTCAGTACTATTGATATTTCAGGCTTGATAGTTCTTTGATTTGGGGATCCATCCTATGCAGATTAGGATGTTTAAGTGGCCACTTTATTCTCATTACATTTCACAATTTGATGAGGCAGACAGACAGATGTATCAGTTATTATAATGAAATGTGTAGAATAGTACTTAGGCCTTATATCAATTCATTGAGGAAATGATATATGAACTGGAACTTGAATTTTGATTGTATGACAGATAATGAAAAAGGGAAAGAAAATTACAAGTGTTTACGATTGTGTGAGTAAGGCATAGAGTTATGTGGAGAAGTAGTTTATGTAGTTTATTTGTAAGATGTTGGTTGCCAAGAACAATCCTGGTTCATACCTGTTGTTCTGTTGGAGTCATCGTTAGTGCCCAGTTCACTCTTAAGTAGACCTTGAATGTAGATTGTAAATTATATGACACCTATTTGTTTGGTAGCAGAAAGTTATTCAACGAGACAGGATCATAGGGGTGAAGGTAGCAAAAGAAAAGTTGAAAAAGCAAGTATGATCACATTATGAAGCGTGTTGTATGCCAGGCTAAAAAGTCTGGAGACAGTGGGAAAGTAATGCATGGCTTATAATAAAAGGCATGATATAAATAGAAATATATTTTTTAAAATAATTTTTCTAGCTGAAGTAAGGATAATGGATTGGAATGTGGGGATCTGAGATGAGGGAAGCCAGAGAGAAAGCCACTGAAATAATTAATTGGAAAAATCATGATTTTTTGTTTTGTTTGAAATATCTTATAAAACTTTAAAAGATGGATGGAGAAAAGGAGGTAGCTGAAGGACAGACATGTAGGAGATAGAATAAGCAGAACCAAAATATCAATCAAATGGGGTAGGTTACAGGAAAGGAGCAGAAGATGACAGGTATTTTCATCTCATACAAAGGATGTTTAGTGGCACCATTCATAGAAAACATGACAAGGAGAGTGATGTGGAGAAAGCTAAAGCAGATGCGGCAACCAGTTAATGAGGGTTAGACTGTCCATATGTGCAGTAGGAAGTTGGCACTACAGAGCTGGGGCTCAGAGGAAGGGCAGGGCTATATTTGGGCTCTAACCTTGAAGAGCAAGCTGTACCCAGCTTCCACTTAGGGCTGTATTGACTATACAGCCAAAAAGATTTATTCTCGCAACTCACTATTGCCTATCTTTGTAGGGGCTTTGGGAATATCCTGGGTGAAATACTACTGCCAGTATGAGAAAGAGACCAAAACGCTCACCATGACACCAATGGAGCAGAAGCCAGGTGCTAAGCAGGTCAGTTCTTTTGTGTGTCACATTTTTGGAGATGT
Source organism: Scalopus aquaticus (assembly GCA_004024925.1). Lineage (NCBI taxonomy): Eukaryota > Metazoa > Chordata > Mammalia > Eulipotyphla > Talpidae > Scalopus > Scalopus aquaticus. Next base: position 3,920 of record PVIJ01018867.1, read on the forward strand.
ATCTGTAACTGTATCTCAGGAAAGAGTGTGTATTGACTGAGTTCAAAGACTCAAGTCCATTACTGTCAGGTGAAGCCATTACTTGATGCGTTCTCCTTGATCCATTCATTTGTCATTGGTTGACAGGTATTGGGTGAGATATTACTCAAGTTGAATGAGAAAACTGTGTTAATTATATCCAACCCTCTGAAAGTGCCTGTGCTCTTTAAGACCATTTTAAAAATTATTATAAGTACCTGTCACATTGTACAGGTACAATGTGCAAAATATGAATGAATCAGAGGACAGTACTACTTGCTTTTGAGACAGCGTTACTATCTATCTGTCGATTCCCTTAAATAGCAAGTGCTTCAAATATAAATTATTTACTAAATTTCTTTTTTTAAAATAAAATTGTATTGGTTTACAATATTATATAAACTTAGACGTACAGCTTCAAACCTTGTAGATATGTACTTTATTTTACCTACCAAAAATGTTCTAGTGCCATTCACACTATCAAATTGAACCTCCTCTATACATACCTTCCACTTCCCCTCCCCTCTGGTCACCACTATGTTATTCTCAGAGTCTAAGAGTTATTTTTGTTATGTCTTATTAGTTTTCCTGCTTTGTTTATCTATAGTCCATAAATCAATGAAATGATCCCCTAATCATCGTTCATTTCTGATTTATTTCACTTACATAATCACCTCAGATTCCATCCATATTGTCACAAATAGCGAGCTTTCATCTTTCTTAATAGTTGAGTCGTATTCCACTGAACACATGTACATGTATATGTATATGTATATGTTCTCCATCTTCTTTATCCATTCATTTGTCATTGGTTGTCTCCCTGTCTTGGCCAATGAGATATCACTTCACAGAATGGCCTACATAAAAAAGACTGGAAACAAACCAAAAAAAGACTGTCAAGCATTTTAAGAAAAAGAAACTCTTGTACAATGTTGGTGGGGACGTAATTTGATGTAGCCACTATGGAAGACAGTGTGAACATTCCCTAAAAAGCTAAAGAGAGAAATACTGTATGATCCTGCTATACCACTCTAAAGTATTTATCCAAACAATATGAAAACACTAATTCAAAAAGATTATAAATATATGCACCTTATGTTCATACCAAAATTCATCTTTTTAAAGGATAATTTTTAAGCACCTATGTCTGTTATTTAAAATTGTAAAAACCACTATCCCAAATTCTTTGTAATTTTCAAATATCTTTACACAGTTACTGCCTCTTCTTCTGTCCTTCAAACCTCATGAGCTCCCCCAAATGTGAAGATGACATTAATACACATAAAAGGTAGTTGATTCACTTGGAAGAACTTAATCTTATCTCTTACACACATACATCCTCTCATCCTTCCTTCCTTCCCCCTTGTTTTTTAAGATTAAAGCTGATAGTCTGACAAACTTCTTTACAAATTGTTAGAGGTACTTCACGTTTCACTTGTTAGTATGGAAAATGGTACATGAACTAATTACAATCTAAATTATAGAAACAACCTAAGTGCCCAACAACAGAGGAGTGGATTACAAAAATGTGGTATATACATAAATGGAATAGTATTCAACTATTAAGAAAAAATGAAACTTGCCAGTTGCAAGAGCATGTGTAGAACTGGAGGGGATTATGGTAAGTGATATAAGTCAGAAGGAGAAAGACAAACAAGATAATTTCACTCATGTGGAGTATAGAGATATAAAGCAAAAAAGACGTAACAAAACTAAACCAAACCAAACCTTCGAAATATGACTGCAAAACTCAGGCTACTAGAGGGACGGGGGCAGGGATTAAGGGGGGAAATAACCCCAATGGTCTAGGTTTGATGCTTTGGTGGCAGGTGTGTTCTCATTACACACATCTGATGAGGTGTGAACCTATTCCCCTAAATCATATATAGAATTGGCAGCCAATGTTACCTCAATAAGAAAAAGGAAAGAAAGTGGTATGTTAAGACCCAATTTAAGTAGGTAGGAATTTGGAGGAAAGTTGGGTCAATTTCTCTCTCTTGCTAGTTTATTCCATGGAAGATCTCGCTTGTGTGGCTTCTTCATATGAAATTAGAAAGGATTGAGATTTGGTGGCAGACTGTTGAAAACTGCCTTTTATTTTTTGTCTTTAAATAATAGTTTTGCCACTCTGCTTTGAATGTGGATTGAAAATGGGATGCATCCCTAACAAAGTATATCAAATGGGGTTTCTAGAATCTTCATCCATGCCTCTATATGAGCCACTCAGCTCATTCATGACTTCAAAAGACTCCTTCAATTCCAGTCTGCCAGTTGCAAAGGCATCTTTCAGTGTTTCCAATAAACGTACCTTGTGCTGCAGCACAAAGTTTGTTCTGGTTCTGCCAGAACTCAGCTCATGTATCTGACTGGAAAGTGCTTGTAAGCAGCACTGTCTCTTCTCCTCTAAACCATTACTTCCTAAATTACAGACTTTAAAACTCCTATTTTAGACAGTAAACTCATAAATCCTCTATCTCTTGCTCAGAGATGTATACTGCAAATCGCAAGACAAAGAGCAGATATAACTTTCATATCCTGCCAGCAAATGAGAACAAGCCTTCTACTTAGTTTTTCTTTCCCTCTTCCCTTTTAATTGAGTGATAAAAGTGCAGTCTTGTGAGCCTAAGCATTTTTAATATGGGATTCCTTATGGAATGGAAAGAGGAACTTGGTTCTCCATTTAGAAGGAAGGGGAAGTAGGAGTAGTTACTTGAATTTCCTTAAATTGGAGCTGGAAAAGATTTCTTGTCAGTTCTCTGACTCAGTTCCTGTTACTGGGTTGTGGTTTAGAAAGGTAAATGGATGAGACTATCATTATAATAATACCATAGAAAACACTGTTTATTTTCTGTTGTGTGCCAGGTACTAAGTGAGATTTTTGTCTCCCATTAACACTGTGAAGTCTTGTCAGCCCAATATGCAGATGGAGGAATTAGCCCTCTTTCTGTGCTAAATTACCAGTGTCCTCTACTAGTTTAGCCCAGCAACTTCCATTTGTGTTGTGCTGCTCACTATATAGATCGCCTCCCCATCTGCTATTTTTTAAGATTCATCTCTTTCCTGTCAGGCAGTTGTGCTAAAAAGAAAGAGTGCTACTTTTTAAGTCTCATGAATCAGGCTTAAATTCTAGCTCTCTTGCCTAGTAGCTTTTTGACTTTCAGTAAATTAATGTTCCTCAGTGTCAGCTTCCTCATCAGAGAAATAGCAAGGATAATAATGTAGTTAATATTTATTAAGCACCAATTATTTACTAGATATCAGAGTTATAAAGATAAATAAGACACTCTCCGTGTCCTTGGAGAGTTGTCAGTGAAGTGGGGAAATCACATCAAAACAGGAAGCCTTAAAATAATGCAGAAAACACATACTAGGCAATATGTGGTATTGGGGAAGGATTTTGGAGGCAATGAAAGGTGAACTGCAGATTGTAGAACAAGTAAAGGGTCTAGCCAGTCAAAGAATATAGACAAAGTGATTTTGTGTGACGGAAACAGTATACACAAATTACAGAGTCAGGAAAGAGCATGATATATATGTGAAATACAAGTACTTTTCCTTTGATGGGGCATAAAACAGATGGAAATTGCTGGAATTGAACCTGGAGTGGTGAGCAGGGCCTACAGTCCTGAGCGGTGATGCTATTGAAGCTGAAGTAGTTGAGTTTGAAGAGGGCAAGTGAGTACTTGATGCTGTCAGTCATTCTCATTTGAAATACCAGCATTGCATGACATTCTTAGTGTTATGGTAGGTAAGGCAAATTGAAGGATTAATTTAGAGTTCAATTTTTATATGGCAGGAGCAGCAAAAGGATAGGACTTGTAAGGGGATTGAGAGTGCCAGTGAGAGAGAAGTCCTATATCATCAGCCACATGTACCACAGTCTGGTACAGTGCTGAGGCACAGACTTTGCACTTGGGCTGTGCTTCTGAACTAGCAACAACAGGATGGGTAGTAATATTCCCATTCAATAGATTGTGAAGTTATGCTTCAGAGAGTGAGAATGCTTTGCTCTGAGTCATATAGTTGATCAATAGCATAACTGAGTCAAGACCCCAGGCATTAAGCCTCCTACTATATTGTTATTTCTGCTACACTGACTTGGGTGACTTCAGTTAAACCATTTTATCTCTTTAAGCTTCATTTCCCTCTAGGGGTTGTTACAAAGAAAGCTTGTTTAAAAATCCTTAGCGTAACATGTGACACATGATATTTGATGGAGGTTTAAAAATCTTTAGCGTAACATGTGGAACATGGTAGTTAATGTATTAATGTTGCTTATCTTTCCTGTGGTATATTGTCTCTGTTGAGATACTAGAGGGAAATTGAACAATCAGGGACTAGGGGAGTGTGATGTATAGATGTAGTGGATTTCAATGGCTTTGTTTAGTGCCCACAAGACTAAGGTGGGCCTCAGTATCTTGCACACAGGAATATCAAATGCTACTTTCAGTATTACACAGATTCCATTATTTTTCCTACTCCTGTCCTACCTTTGGAGGGATCACCTTTTCAATTCCAGTCAGTCTCAAGAGTCTGGAGGTGGGGTACAGAAATGTCTGTCCCCCTTCCTCTCTCTGCCTCTGTCACAGAAGGAGGTTTGCAGAAACTATACTTAGCTTGCTGTAGCCGCACTACCTAGAGTCCTCATGAAAATTTTACTCTGTACACTTAGTGCCATTTGGGCAGCCTGTTTCTCCTATACTCCCCTTACAGTAAGTGCAATGAACTTATTATTGAATCTACCGTACTTGAGAAAGATTTACTGGCTTACCCTGAACTTTTTCTTCTGGTCTCAGTCATTGATTTTTGGAGCAGGGAGAAACCATCTGCCATCTTGCCACAATTACCGATGGAGGGGATCAGATTCTCAGTGAGATTACATGTTTCCCCTGCTGCCCTGACAAATGCCTTCCAGATGACACTGAAGACACTATAGGAATCAGAAGAAGTGTTTCTGTACTTTTTTCAAATTGGCTATTAATCTTTCCTTCTATCAGGGACCCTTGGACTTAACCCTGAAATATTGCGTGAGGAGGAAGACAGAGTCTATCGACAAGAGGTTCTGTTTTGATATAGAAACTAATGAAAGGTAAGTGGTGCTGGTGTGAATTGGCAATGTCTCCATTTTCCAGGTGCTGAGCCTGATTAGGTCTTTCATTTTCCTCTAGCATCTCTTGTTGATGAAAATGAGTAAATTAATTTATGACATCTTTGCCTTGGCTTTCCTAGGTGTTCTTCACAGGGATTCCTTTTACATCAGGCCAAGAGCTTGTTCTTTCTATCCAGGCTTCAGTCAGCTTTGTCTTATCTGCTCTCAGCAGAAAATATCACTCCTAGGATTTAATTTTCTATCTGATAGGCAAAGAAATCAGCACTTGGTAATGCTGCAAAAAAGGATATGTTAACAAAACTCATTCTTCTTTTATATCCTAATGTAACATCTAAGAACAAGTGCATTGGAACGTATTTTTTGCAGGGAGGTAGATGGGATGAAAGACAATGGTGGTATTGGGAAGTCTTTTTCCCCACTTGATGCAGACGTGATAAAGAATTTTCCTGCTTTGCAGATAATTTTTTAAAAGATTTTTTTATTTATGCATACAAGCTGGGGTACAGGCTAGAGGCATGGGGCAGTGAGAGGGCTCACCAGAGACAGAGTGGGTAGTAGAACAGGCAGATCAACGGAAATACACTGCTGAGGGGAGCAGTGGGCGAGGCAGGAGAGGTCTGCCGTGCCATGTGGGAATCTCCCGGGCCGGGCGTTGAACTTGCGTCGCTGCTGCCTACAGCTCCACAGTGCAGCGGTTAACCGCTGTGCCACCAGGGAGGCCCCTTTGCAGATAATTTATTTATTTATTTATTTATTTTAAAGATTTCTTTTTTTTAAAGATTTATTTATTTATACATACAAGCTGGGGTATAAGCCAGAGTCATGGGGCGGTGAGAGGGTTCACCAGATACAGAGTGGGGAGCAGAACAGGCAGATCAGAAATACACTGCTGAGGGGAGCAGCGGGCGAGGCAGGAGAGGTCTTGCCGCACCATGTGGGATTCTCCCCGGCCGGGCGTCGAACTCGCATCACGCGCTGCCGACAGCTCCACAGCGCGGCGCTCAACCGCTGTGCCACCAGGGAGGCCCTGCAGATAATTTATATAAACTGATTTCAGCAGAGGCTACCTACTTGTTTTCTGAACTTGGGCATTTTCATCAGAGGGCACATTTAACCTATAAATTTTAAAATAAAAGCATTTGAGGTTATTTTGGAGAAAAGCATGCTATGTAGTTGGGAAGCTGATTCAAAATTCAGTGGCTTCCCAGCAGGCATCAGGCATCTGTTCTCATGTTCCCAGAAGCAAATAGCAAAAGATTCTTTCAGTCTCTTTAACTTTTGAGCAATAGAGCATAACATTTGTTTTTATTAGTGTTCCAACTGTATATGAAACTACTGACTTATATCCCATCAGAACTTGGAGGACAATATCACAACAACAATAGTGATAATAAAAAAACAGTTGCTAGCATTTGCTGAGTTCCTCCTTTGTTCCTGGCACTGTTCTTAGCCTTTATGTGTCCTTTAGTTTTCTCCACAGTCATGTGAAGTTGGACATGTTATTATCACTATTTCACAAAGGAAGGTAAGGAAGCAGAGAGAAATGAAACAACTTAGGTTACTCAGCTAGTCAGTGTTAGAGCCAGGGTCTGAATCGACATATTTTGGTCTCTAAGCACGCTTAACCACTGCACGCTACTGCAGATATGCTATACATGCCTTTTTGATTTATATGGGTGGTTGACATCTCAGGAATGGCAACAGATTTGTCTGTGGTCATCTAGGTAATTCATAGAAGATTCTGAAATAGAAGTTAGTACTCTTGATACTTTGTCATCCTGTTCGTACCAATTATTCTTTGAATTTGACTTTCTGTAGCACCCAAGTATCTCTGAATGCTCCTAAATAGTCATCATGTATTTGTTCTTTCAGTCTATGCAAAGTCAAGAGAGAACATCCACTGGCTTTTTGATTTCTCACATAGGGAAATTGAGTTCCAGAATGGGTTTAGTATCATATCTGGTCTGCAGTGTCTACTTTTTGTCTATTGCCCATTGGTTTACTCTCCTTCCTTCTGATTTCAGGATTGAACTGGATAGCAGTTTTTACAAAGATTTCTACCTTTTATCCCATAAGTTATAGCCAAAAGGATGAGTTTTTCTTAGAGGTAAACTTTAAAGTCCTGGTTTCCAATGGATTTTGGTTTAAACATCATTTAGGGGCTTTCTTTTTTAAAGGGTACTTTAGTGAAAAAAACTTAGGGCAAGTAGTGCAGGAATGCCCTGATATCAGAACTGGAAAGGGCTTCTCAGCTCATCTGTCTCAACACCTTTATGAATGAGGAAATTGAGATCCTGTAGCTTATCCAGGTTCCCTGAACTCTCTTGCTATTTATCTTATTCTTTGACTGATAGAGGTCTTAATATACAAGGAATGAGAGGGACAAGCTTTTTAAAATGACACAGCTAGGCAGAGAATGCAAGCAGACTATATACCTGCTGTAATATGGTCAATCCCAAAGTCCCAATTTGGTTGTGAAAATCTAAAAAGACCATACTGAGTATTCCAACTTGCTGTATCTATCTCTGGGTAGAGGTAATCTGCAAGTAAGTAAAATAAAAGTGAATTTGATTCCATCTTCCATGCTCAAGAGGCCTTAGAGTATAGTGGTAAAGAAAAGGACATGAAAGCTGGGCCAGAATTCCTAAATTCTAATCCTGGCTCTATACTTACTTGCTATGTGATCTTGAGTAACATCTCTGTGCCTCAGTTTCCCCTTCAGTGAAATAGAGATTAACATACTTACTACCATCTCTATGGTCTTCTTGAGAAGATTAAATAAATTAGCACATATAAATTTTTATAACACTGGTCAACAAGTTTTTACAAAAGTCATGTTACTGACATAAAATTAGTCATTTCCTATCAATTTGTATGTGCTCAACACGAATATGACAAGTCAAATTCTAATTTTGGCTCTAGTTTTTTTTTTTTTGTAATCTGCAATAAATTGATGTTTACATCACAAATTGCATGCCAATAGTAATAAGCCTACGGTTAATACCTGTAAAATATCAAGTCATAGACTACTACTTAGATTACTTCGCTTGTCTCTTGTACAGCTGTTCAGAAGCCTCTCTGGGGAGTTTCCAGCAGTAGTCAGCCAGCATTGTAGTGGACCATTTTCCCTGGTATCTTTGTTCCATCGATACAATATCTTTTTTTATATATATTTATATTGTTATTTATGTCTTTTACATTTTGTAGTCCCCTTGGGTAACCCACAACCAATTCACCCGTGATCCATCTCGGTGGTCACTTGTGTTCTTTTCTACTCCATCTTGTGCTTTTATCCTCCCTCCCCCTGCCCCTCCCAACCCGATGAGTGTCTCTTTCCTATTTGGTTTCCTTATAGTCCTGATATAAATGAAACCATTTGATATTTTTCTCTTTCTTTCTGGCTTATTTCACTGAGTATGATCCCTTCTAATTCCATCCATGTTGCTGCAAATTGTATGTGTTTATCTCCTTTGAATGCAGAATAGTATTCCATTGTGTATATGTACCACATCTTCTTGATGCAATCATCTATTTTTGGACATCTGGGTTGCTTGCATAACTTTGCTATTGTGAACAGTGCTGCAGTGAACATACGGGTGCATGTATCCTTTTGGATTAGTGTTTTTGTGTCCTTTGGGTAAATTCCCAAAAGTGGTATTGCTGGGTCATATGGAAGCTCCATGTTTAGCAGTTTGAGGAATCACCATACAGCTTTCCATACTGGTTGGACCAGTTCACATTCCCACTCTTGATGAAAACGTTCATCATGTTCATCACTAACCATACCACAGTTTTCATGGCTTTCAGGAAATTGTTCATCAAACCTAATTTGATGTGAAGGGGTGGTAGCAGGATTTTGTGAGCCTCAACCAGAGCTGGGTGCTGGATATTCTCTCCAACTGCTACATTTTGTCTGCGAGTCCATTCCTTCCACAAGTAGTGCATTTCACATGCTCAGCTATCCCACTCACATAAGAAACACGTGTATTTTGTATATCCCTGCTGCAGTCCCATTAAAAGGGCAACTAGCTTCAGATCACCAGACATGCCAGCTGTACTTGTTATACTCAATGGAATGCAGTAGCTGCTTTAAGTTATCGTATGTCTCTTTTGTGTGGACAGCATGCGCTACTGGAATAGATGGAAGACGGTTTCCATTGTGCAAAAGCACAGCCTAAAGACTCAGTTTCAAAGAGTCTAGAAATAGGCTCCATTCTTGAGGCATTCATGAGGCCCTCCATATCGGAACAGAATACCAGAATACTTTCCTTTCTGAAGAAAGGCTCCAACTGCTAGTGGCGCTTTTGATATAAAGTCATTGTGGCATCTTCTTCTAGAAGATTCCATTGTTGGAGTCTTGATCCTAGCAATTCTGCCTTGTAATTGGATAAGTCCAAATCATGAACCAGGTCATTTAGTTATTCCTGTGTTAGTTTGTGTGGGGTTGATGATGCACCACAGTGAAAATCTGGATCACTGCATGCTGATGGAACAGGAGAAGAACAGGTCGGCTCACCCTTGTCCTCATCAGATGAATCAAGAGAATATTCTGCTGGAGGTTCTGGAAGAGGAAGTCCCTCACCATGTGGAACTGGTCTCAATGCAGATGGAATGTTTGGGTAGACTCTTCTCGATTTCTTTTGCTTCGTTATTCCGCCAGAAAGAGGAGGAACCAAGCAGAAGTAACAGTCTTTTATGTGGTTGCTTGGCTCTCTCCACACCATGGGGACTGCAGATGGCATTGATGGTCTTTTGACATTTAACCACTGTGAAAGCTGTGTTGTACATGTAGCACAGCATCTATGCGGGGCCCAAGGCTTGTCTTGGTCACCAACCTTGCATCCAAAGTAAAGATGATAAGCCTTCTTCACTTGACAAGTGATACTTTTCTTCTGGTTGGCAAATGTCACTTCCCCACAAATAGAGCAGAAATTGTCCACACTATTAATGCACTTTCGAGGCATTACTGTTCTGTATTGTGCCTAAATGAATAAAATAATAACAGTTCTATGTTACAGTGGCTTGAACTGTCTCACACAAAGTCTGAAATATTTTCAGTGCTCAACTTTTCCGACAGGGCTTTCTATAGTGCACTGCTGACGTCAGCTTACTTCAGCAGCCGCCTGGCAGTAGTATTGTATTGTATCAGAAAATGATGCAGTCAACTCTGAATGATGTGTGCATGATGGTATTATGCAATGTGATGCAATATTACATCATTCTAGTCTGATTTAAGATGTAGTTGCAGTACTACCGGATAAATTTACACGTTGAAACATATAAAATGAATTATATGAAATATCTTGAAAACAAGAGCTAGTAAAAAATTTTCAGGGTTATATTCATGTTCAGCACACCAAGATACTACAGATTAGGGCCTCTTTAAGTCAGTCATGATCTCAATGTTGACCAGTGTAATAGAGCCTGGCAGCTAGTGAGCATTCAGTGATTATTTGTTATTATTTTTATTCATAAGTCAGCTTAATTCAGCCAAAAGATCTCTTCCCTGGCTGAGCAGGTATGCATGTTGCTGAATTCTTTCCAGTTGAAACACTCTTTGGACATCCTAGAGAGTTGAGGTAGCAAGGCCATTCTCACAGCTGAATGTGCCTGATAAACATGTTCACCCCAGGACCCAGACCACAAGGCTACACAAGCACAATGGGGACAAATTGTTTATTTTCATGTCTACCTATTTCCTTGCCTGACTCTGGTGTGAGGATGCCAATATACCACCTCCCCCAGCATTCCCAAAGTCACCATTTTCCAATTTTTGGTGGTTTTTCTGAGTAAAAGAAATTTTGAAAAATTGGGATTTGGTAAGTCTGTACCTGGTCAGTGTAATACCTCCCTGGCAGAAGAGGGGCCCAAGATCACCAGAGTCCTTTTCTTAGTGAGTTTTCTGCTTTAAACTTGTCATTTTTTTTTCTATAGGCCAGGAACTATCACTCTGCAGGCCCTTTCAGAAGCTAACAGAAGACTATGGATGGAGGCCATGGATGGGAAAGAACCTGTAAGTTACCTCACACGCTGGGGAAACCTCAGCAACATAGCCCAATATGTGAATGCCCTCCAGTGGCGCCAGTGCGTATAAAGCAATTCAGTGGTAATTGATCAATCTGACTCACAGTTTTGTATTTGGAAGGAATTGTTGATTTCACATCTCTTGTTTAACAAGTAGAGCAACTTGAGTTCCAGAGTGGGCGAGGGATTTCTCTAGGATCATCCTCAGGGAGGACAACAAATCTAGACCTAGAATCCAGGCCATTCAGCTTCTTGTCCAGTTTTATACTGTTCAGCTATACCCAGAAGATCTCCTTAATAAAGAAAATTAGGCTTTTTTTCTAGATGATAATACTAATAGGTATTCATTTAGAAGGATGGAAAATAATTGCTATGGCTACGAACAAGCATTCATGAAAATATTACTCAAAATGGTTTTGCTGCTCCTGTCCTCCACAAACTCAAAGTTTATTCTCTTTAAGGGTACAGCTGCTAGAGATGATGGCATTGCCATCCTGTATCTCAAGAGGTACTACTCCTTTTAGATCGCTGTTTTACAGAAAGACATGTGATACTTTTAAAGGGCCAGTGATTATCAAAGAAAAAATCTGAAAAGTGAGAAATCATTGAAGAACATTCTCTTTTCAGTATCTTCCTACTAGTTTTGTTCTATTGGCATCTGAAATATTATCAGCTTCTTAAGGTTGGACTCCCCAAATCCTGGATTTGGATCCTGGTTCTTCCAATGAATGGTTATATGACCTTTAGCAATGCCACCTCTCTGAGACTTAGTTTTATTTTCTCTAAATTGGCTTTAATAATCTCTGCCTATCTGACAGGATTGCTTTGAACATCAAATGAAATCCCGTCTATAAACCATACTGTGCTGTATTAGTTTTAGATACTTTCAACTGGTCTGAAGAAGGGATGCAAAGCTACTGAGATTCAACAGTTTTTTGATACAGTTTTGCCTCCTTGCTTTCTTCAAGGCAAAAACTTGTTAAGAAGAGAAATGCATTCCAGTGTTTACTTTCATTGTATGCACAGTACCCTGGAGATTAAAGAGATATGCACAGATTTCAGATTGAATTTGTAGCAACCAAAAAGGTAGCAGTGGGGAGAGGTGCTGTGAGTACTTCTATCCAGACAGTCATTCAGGACTTGTCTCTCCTCCTACTCCTCCCAGAAACCTGAAGCTTCACTGTTACATGCCTGTGATGTTTCTCTAGGAAGATGTTAGGAGACTCAGCAAGCCATTTTTCTCTTTACTCTCTCTCCTAAACTTGCTCTCCCTTTATGCTTTAAAGGCTGAAGGATAAGAAATTCTTGTAGAGAACGATGGCAGAACATGGGTCCTCTGACTCATGTTCTTACCAATTTTGGCAGTCTTCTCAAAAATTTATCATTTGGGAAAGTGTCAACAAGGCCAATTCAGCAAAGAAATCCCTCTTATTAATATATCCATGGGTAGACAAACACACAGGTGGTAAAATTTTTTTTAAAGAGAGGTTGTTAAAACAGACTTTAACAGATGGCATTTAGAGGGCTTATTTCCGGCAGCTGCACGTTGCTACCGTTTCCTGCTTTGTTGAACACCCCAATCCAGTGACCTTATACTTGGTTGGCATGGCTTTGCTTAAAATGCCAAAGAAGATCAGGAGGTGAGGGAACATATATTCTAACTGAGGGCCTCCCTGGTGGGCGCCATGGTTTAAGTACAGCACTGTGGAGCTGTGGGCAGCTGCCATATGAGTTCGATGGTGGGCGGGGAGATTCCCACATGGCACGGTAGACCTCTCCTGCCTCGCCCGCTGCTCCCTTCAGCAGTGTATTTTGGTCCATCTGCCTGTTCTGCTCCCCATTCTGTCTCTGGTGAACCCTCTCACCCCACACACACCTCTGGCCTGCACCCCAGCTTGATGCAAAAATAAATAAATCTTTAAAAAAAAACCATATATTCTAACTGAATCATTTTAGTGACATGAATTTTGAAGTCTAGAGAATGGGAAATACATGGGCAGGATTTCATGATGAGGTAGAGTCAGAGCCAGGACTGGACTTTAGTGATCAAAGATATCCTCTTTGGTATCTCTCACGGCTGTTCTCATGCATACTGCAAGATGCCTCAGAGAAATCTTGATAAATCCATGGACTTCTTTCGGAGGAATACTTGGCTTCCTACAGAGAAACACCCATTAACTCATCTTTGGGCTGGGAGATTGATATTGGGAACATTTAACTTTTACTATCAATGCCCTTACCCCAAGTATCCATGAGAAAACAACTTCCTTTCTCTCCTGCTCTCTTGCTCCATGGTAAAAACGCTCCAAGTTTTACATAAATAATTACCTAGGAAGGGTAGGCTACAACTTTAGCTACAACAAAATGTATGAAATGTATGAAATAATCTTCAGGGATTATTAATCCACCTGTCTTCTAGGCACCTGAAAGATAATTCTGTTTAGCTCCTCCTTTCCCTCTTGCTAACACCTTAGAGTTGTTAATGGTTTCTATATCCTACCAGGAAGGGGGTGGGGGAAGTTCATTATTATTTGCTTAAGTTACCTATATTAATTCACAATAGCCATGGCTTCTTCTGTTTCTCTTCTTTTATAGATCTACCACAGCCCCATAACAAAACAAGAAGAAAGTGAGTCACATTTCTGGCCTGCTGATGTTATAATTTGTCAACCACCAGAATACCCGTAAATGTTATTGTCAATGATGTGTACTATTGATGCAAGTTGTTTATAAATGCCTTGTGTAGAATGAATTCTGACCTCTTTTTTTTTTAAAAAATGTGTCTACTGATTGAACTAAGGAAGTGACTTTATTTTTGTTTATAATGGGGGGTAGTAGTTGTAGTAATATAGACAAATTGTGTGCATTTCTAGCCTAACATTGATGTCGGTCATGCCTAAAGCAGACATAATGCAAAGGGCTAACTAAAAGCATTTTGTATTTGAAGAGTAAAAACTCTAAACCTTCCCTGAATAAAACGATCTTTCTGTTCCAGGGGGATTGGAGATGTGCAACCAAACCCCTACTTTCACTGTAGTCTGTTCACACGATCACTGAATGTTTGATAGAAAAGTCTTGCCACACCAAGATCTAACTGTTTTCCTTTGCTTGAAACAGTGGAGCTAAATGAAGTGGGATTCAAGTTTGTTAGAAAGTGCATCAATGTCATTGAGACCAAAGGTAAGATATGAATCCTAGCCCTGGCAATGTTTGAATCTGGTCACTGAGAATTTATTCTCGGGCAGTTGCTCTAAAGTAGCAGTGATGTCGTCTGTTGGTTAAGACCCATTTTAGGAATGAGACTGTTCATGAATCTTGAGCACTATACAAAATTTGTAAAATTTCAGAAAATACCAAATTGGTGGTTTCCAAACATATTTGGGTTATTTGTGGTTTCTGCTTTAAAAGAGAAAGACTTCAAATGACTTATAAATTACTCTGTAATACTACCTATCACTCAGTTAACTCTTTGATCACCATCCTAAAGAAACAAGAGTTCAGTTTTTATCACAATACATATTGATTTAAAAATTGTTGCGGGCAAGGCTAAACTCAGGCAAATGTGGAATTAGCATTTTTCCAGGTTGACAGTACCATCTGGTTTCTCTCTGAGGATGTCTAGAGTTTGAGCAGATATAATGTATGAGCCAACCCTCTTTTTCCTTTGAAATATTTCAGTTTTTCTCTATGCACAGATTATCTTTTGCTTCCTATCTGCCATACTGAGGTGCCCTCTTCCTTTATATCACTGCTTAGGGTCAACGTGAAGGTTGGTATTTCCTCCTTTTTTAGTGAAACTCAAGCTCATTGCCAAGATGGCAGCACCATTCTGAGCCATTTAGCTGCTAACCACCTAAACATATTCTTCTATTTATTATAGAGTGTATTCTCTTATGTTCAAATTAATGAGGGCTTGCGATAATCCAAATGAAAGTATGGATAATTTGACTAGATACTTTCGGACTGTTCACCTGTTCCTGGGGAGGCCTGGAAAACTTGGAGAAAGTAGACAAACCTTTTCCTCTTTGCATTGACTCTAGCGTGTAAATGCCTACTCTCACTACCTTAAGGGAGATGAAATCTCTAGCTATCTAAATAAACCTGACCTGATTTTCTTTCTCTAGGGATCAAGACAGAGGGCTTGTACCGCACCGTGGGCAGCAATATTCAGGTTCAGAAGCTGCTGAATGCCTTTTTTGGTAATGATTTCAATTTCATTCGTTTGAGAGTTATATGTGTATTAGGAGAAAATGTGACTGTAAAAGAAAGGAAATGTTACTAAAGTTCTAGAACATTAAAAAAATCTTTCAAAGGTAAAATGTACATTTGCCTACCCTGGGGCAAGGATGATCTTGATTTAAAGAAATAACTGGCAGCTCTCCTTCTTCATATCCTTTTAAAATTTTTTTCATTGAAGTTCTGTTGTTTTACATCATTGCTAATGTTTCACAGTATACGATTCCCTTCTCAGGTGTGGTCACCATAGCTGTCCCACCACCAAAGCATCCATAGTCCTCCACCAAAGGCCGTTGTGCTCTTCTTGCCCCCCTCTGAAAGCCTCTGATCTAAAGTCAGCTTTCAAGGATTGGTTTTAAAATTTGTTGTTTGAACCTTTTTTTTTTTTGGTTTCTATCTATTCCACATAAAAATGACACCATCCAGTATATATCTTTCTCTTTCTGGCTTATTTTGCTTAACACAATCCCTTCCAGCTCCATCCACATTGTTGCAAATGGCATGAATTTGTCTTTTTTTTTTTTTTGATTGCTGAGTGGTATTCCATTGTGCATATACACGACATCTTTTTGATCCACTCCTCTGTTCTGGGCACTTAGGTTGAGTTCATATCTTGGGTATTGTAAATAGTGCTGCTATAATGATAGGAATACAGTCTTCATTTCAAATGAGTGTTTTTCTATTTTGGGGGTTAATACCTAGGAGTAGAATTGTTGGGCCATATGGCAGATCTATTTTTATTCTTTTAAGAAACCTTCACACTGCTACCCATACTTCCTCACATCGTATTCACTCCTCAGAGCTTTTGTCTTCCCAGGAACTAGTCTGGTCGTGTATAGAAGGTATCTTCTTATAAAATTCAGTGGACCCTTTTCAGTTTCTGTCTTGCTTGATCTCCTTTTGACCACTCCTTCCATTTTGAAACTGTTTCCCTACATGTCTTCTATGATATAACAGTCTTTTGATGCTTTTAACATCTTGGATTACTCTACTCGTGTGATGCCTTTTGGAATCTTTTCCTTCATCTCATCTTTTAAATCTCGTGGATATTTGTCAAGATTCTATCTTTGCCCTCTTCACCTCTTCCTATACATATCTTTGTAATGATTGATTTTTATCCTGGTTATTGGTCTCATTTGTTTTATATATCTAGTAATTTTCATTGATTCTGCATGTCATGACTAACTGAGTGCCTTGATTTTGTTAACTTCTTTTAACACTTGTTGAATTTTATTTGTAGGCAGGCACTTGAGACTTTTTAAGTTTGTTAGGACATATTAAAGTATCCTTTGCTGACTGGTTTAGTCCCACTACTAAAACCTGACTTCTTCCGTCTCTTCATTTTTACTGATTGGACCATGAACATCTCCCAGCTTTCTCTGAGTTCTGGGAATGCTCCAGCTCAAAGCTTCCTCCTGTTTCTTTGCTCACTTACTGAAGTTTCATCCTACGCATTCATGGCTTATTCTTCAATGGAAGCCTCAAGTGTATGAATCTGTAGTCTTTCGATTTTTTTAGAGATATTTACAAATTTAAAACTTAATTTTAGTTCTTTCACTACATAGCTCCCTCTTCTCTGATACTCTGCCCTCGTAAATTCTACCTCCACATCCTCTGCTTGATCTCTGTATCCTCAACTGAACAAGACTTTGAAGCTCAGCTTGAGTTCTTACTTCCCCAGCTACCACAGTTTTTGAGCTATGGTGATGGTAGAACTTATCTTGTTTGTTTCGCCCCTTTTACAGTCATTGTTCTGTGCTGTCAATTGTTCAAATATACTTTTATATATTTTGTCTAGTGTTGAATTGTTATTGCAGGATGCCAAGTTTCATACCAGTTATTCCAATATGACTGTGAGTGGAAGTCCCTCTTTATAGTTTGCACTAGCACCCAAAAATTAGAATTAAAATTAGATTTTAAAGTTAGAATTTAGAATTCAGGGTTCTAAGTTCTTATATCTATTCTCCTATTGGACTTATGCTTCTCAAATACCTTTTGTGGTATTTAGGTTATGACACACATGAGAATAATCATATCTATATAACACACTCTGATAAATGAATGAAACTCATCATGGGTGAAGCGATAAGTTCCAAAGACTGAGGAAGTCAATACTGGAATTGTTGCACAAACTCTCTGTATATACATGTTTCGTAGGTACCTACATTTGACATGTCTAAAACTAAACTCGTTTTTTTCTTTCTGCAAACTTGTACTTCTTCCTTTTGTGAATGGTGTAAACTACCTGGTAAACTCAGTTTTTATAATGTGAAAGAAAAGAAATTGGTGTTGGAGAACCGTAGTTTGGATAAAGCAGACATTTGTGTGTGACAGTTACCTTACTCTCCACCGCGTGGATCTGACAGCCTGACTGTCAGCCTTTTAGGGTACTACAGCATCCAGTAATGGTAGCTACAGGTTGCACCATTATTGCCTTAATATCTTTTTTCACTTATAACTTTACATTTTTGACTTTTAAAAATTAAAGCTGTCTTGTTTCTGACCAATTTACATCCTGTTTCATTAGCGAGAAGACACATTTTTCAATAAAAAATAGCTTATAACATGGCTAAGGATATTTAGTCTCTGAAAAATTATTGAACTTAGATCAACTGTTTAGAATTCAGTTTTCAGTATTACTACATTATCCCTAATGTAAATGAGCTATAAAGTGCTCAATAGTTATCCTATTGATTCTCTGACAGGTTTCAATAGGATTGAAAGGGTTCAGTCATATCACACAGGGCAGTGCAATTTGATACAAAAATGGAAAGTGGCAGGCTTGACCTATTGCATCTATTCACCATCAACTCCAAATATCAGTATTCATAAGAATATATGAAAAATTGACTAGGAAGTTTTGGATATAAATATTTAAAAGCATAATATAAAATAGCATTAACTTACTTATACATAACTTGGTAATCCCTGATCTCTGCCCCAAATCTAAGAACAATGACCACACCACTTGGACTTTTTGTGGGGTTTACAGTCTATGGGAAGACTGTCTCACAGATAGCTTACAATGTCTGCCTAAGTGAGGAGACCTTCCTTTTAAGCTTTTTTAATATAATGTCTTTTGGAAAATCTCATTGGGATCCTCTAAGTTGTTTCTTTTCACCCTAACCTGATGTATTCCACACCACCTGGGGCTGGCTGCCTTGACTTCCTGTGGGTTCACCATGAATTATCCAGGAAGAAGAATATTGGTTTCCTTTTGCTGGCTTGCCATATTTTCCTCTCTTCTTTCCTTCTGTCTAATGCTCTTTGCCAGCTAAAAGGACACTTCCAACTGTTTTTTCAAATCAAAACAACCCATAGACTACTTTCTCTGTGATACCACCTGTAACACATAACTGTTGACTTCTATTTCTGTCTTTGGGAAATAAAATATAACACAGCTACAAAGCCAAAAGGAACATAGACACACTATGCAATTATTTTTTTAAGCAGTCTGTTGGGCAGTTAGTCACATCGCTTCCCCACCCCAGATTGTTGCATGATGTCCTATGTTAATTAATAGATTTTACAAACTGAGGGGTAGTCTTGACTCCTGCTGAATCGAAAATTACCATCTTGGTTATACAAAAACAAATTTGATCACCTCAGAAATAGCTTGGTACTACATCTAAGAGTTCTACTTACTTATCCTTCACCAATTCATTGTCATCTTACTAATGATAGAACCTATCATTGTCACTCAGATCTTGATATTATAATCATGCACATGATGCCAATGAACCTAGCACGTTGTGGCACTTGGTGTTCTCTCAATGAAACTGAGGTCATGTTGTTCTCCAGAGAACAAGTATTTCACAATGACTTTGCTGAGGGGTGAGATGGGACATGAAGAGCAAGAGACTGAATACATCAACAGGGGTCCTTGTTGAAGTTGAGCCTCACCATGAAACCATTCACAGAAAGGCATTGTTCATACACTACCATTACCATGCCAGAGGCCTGCTGAGCAAAAGAGGAGAAGTTGGTATAGTGAGTGAGCTAACATGTTACTGCTCAGATGTTAATTATTTAGGTATTTAAATTATTCTTTCACCATTTTGCTACTAGAGGGAAATGCATTTAATTTTCAGAAATATAGTGGAGCACCTAATATAATCATGGAGTAATAGCAGGATTAATCTGAGTATAAATGTACATATATGAATTGTGGTAGTCTTTTTTTAGATTTCCATACTAAATAGGAAGTATTTAGCGAGATTTTGAGGGGGAGGGGTAAATATTTTATTTCATGTCAGTTGCACATTTATGACATAGTATTCAATTCATTTTTCCTTCTGTTGAATCCATTGTCCTAAAACTAGAATTCCGAAATCAAGCAAATATAGAAATAGTGTGCATGAATAACAATATTATACATAATTCATGAATTCATGATAATAAATGATCTTTCTAATATAGGTATATATGCCATTTTGTGTCTGTTTTGTTAATTTTAAATTAAAAAATTTTAAACTATTTTTTAATTGTTGTAAGGTTGGTATACAACAGCGTGTCTGATGGAAAGGTGTACATTCACACCTCCTCAAATGTGTTACCACACCATACCCCTCACCAGGGACCCGCAGTTCTCCACCTTAATCCATTGAGCCCCTTCCACACTGTTTCACCTTCCCGCTCTGGTAGCTTCAATTCTGTAGGCATACTTCTACATTTTTTTTTCTTTTTTGGTTTGATTATGTCTATTCCTATGTTTTGTTTCCTTATATTCCATATTTGAGTAAAATTATACTGTACTTCTCTTTCTCATTCTTACTTATTTCACTTACCATAGTCCCCGTAAGTTATGTGCATGTTATCACAAATGTCACAATTTCCTCTTTTGTTTTATATTTATATCTGAGTAATATTTCATTTTGTGCATATATCCCTTCAAATTAAGTTGTTTTTTTTTTTACATACTTTGGGTAGATACCAATTCCAGTGGAATTGCTAGATCATATGATCATTTTTAGTATCTTGCGGAACTTCCATACTATTTTCCATGGGGCCTGGATTAGTTTATATTCCCACCTACAGTGTACAAGGGTTTGATTTTCTCCACACCTGGCTAACACTCATTGTTTCTGGTGTTTTTGATATGAGCATTCTCATAGGTGTGAGGTCATATCACATTGTGGTTTTGATTTGCATTTCCCTGATAAGTGATGTTGAAAATGTTTTTATGTTCCTTTTGGCCATCTGTATGTCTTTAGAAATTTTTCTGGTTAGCTCATCAACCTATATTTTGGTAGTATTTTTGTTTGTTTCTTTTTGCTGAATTGTAGGAGCTCTTTGTAGATATTAGATATTAGCCTGTTGTTGACTGTGTGGTGTGTAAATATATTCCCCCATTTGATAGGCTGTCTTTTTATTTTAATAATAGTTTCTTTTACCATGAAGTTCCATTAGTTTGCTATGGTACCATTTGTTTATTTTATTTATTTATTTATTTGCATTTTTTTATAGTTATTTATGTCTTTTACATTTTGTATTCCCCTTGGGAAGCCCACCACCAATTCACTCGTGATCCATCTCCATGGTCCCCTGTATTCTCCTCTTTTCCATTTTGTGCCCTTATCCTCCCGACCCTCACCACCCCCCACCGCTGAGTGTCTCTCTCCCACCCGGCCTCCCTATAGTCTTGTTATAAGTGAAACCATTCGATATTTTTCTTTTTCTTTCTGGCTTATTTCTCTGAGTATGATTCCCTCTAATTCCATCCATGTCGCTGCAAATTGCATGTGTTTATCTTCTTTCCATGCTGAATAGTACTCCATTGTGTATATGTACCACATCTTCTGGATCCAATCATCTATTTTTGGACATCTGGGTTGCTTCCATACCTTTGCTATTGTGAATAGTGCCGCAATGAACATACGGGTGCATGTATCCTTTTGGATTA